>JAVDPK010017622.1:0-12415 GCA_034780415.1 Cichlasoma orientale | reverse complement strand
ACTGGCATTTGCCATAGAATACCAGAATTGGCAGATCCACCACTGGCACCCTGTGCTTTTCACATGAAAGGGTCTGGAGTAGGGCTGGGCGATATATCGTGTTTTTAAGAAATATCGATATATTTTCATACACGATATAAGATGAGACAATATTGTTTATATCGCTATAGTCTGTCGCGTTACAATCATATTTGTAGATCCACCAGTTCACCTTTCTCTTCTCCCAATTCGTCTCTGCACAACTTCACACTGCCCCGCCTCTCTCCCTCACTGCTTCACCCGTAAATCATCCAGGAAGTGACAGCATGGCAGTGTTGATAACTTAGTGACTTTGTCACTAGATTTAGCAGCTTTTCAGACCCCTCTGTGACATTTTTTTTTCCAAAAAGCGACTAGCGACAAATTTAGGAACTTTTTCCGTTGATGACAGCGACTTTTGGAAACCTGGAATCCTCCACTGTCAGTGCTTTGTGAACATACAGCCTTCATACTGCATCCATTTATACGCTTTGGCATCGCCTGGACCCCCAAGAGTACCTGGCTGGAGGCAAGGGGGCACCGCCATACTTCAACTCCATAGCAGAAGTTGGTTTGTACCATAAGTCACGTGACCTTAACAGCGGAAGTGGGTCTTTTTCGTGTGCTTGTGATGCAGCTGGTGGATACATTGAGCGGGTGGGCCTGTTGCTGTGATATGTCGGCGCATATGTCTATGGATTTACTGAGCTGGGTAGAATCCTGCTGACTGAAGGATGGAATTTTGTTCATTCAGTCTGTTTACATGTTTTGTTATTTGCACAGAGTACTAGATATACAGGAGTACACACAGGAGGAAGGACCTTGGTGAAGTCTACTTCACTGGAGACTGTCTTTTTAAAGAATAAGTCAGCCTTTTGCTGTTTTTGCTCAGTATCTTTTCTCTTTACATTTTAATAGCACAGCTGTGAGTTTTTTTGTTATGGAGAAAAAAAACAATTTATTTGAGGAGCATTATTATTTAAATATGCCAATAGTTTATTTTTGAGCAATTTATCATGTACATCTACAGCTGAATGTTAATAAAAGTGCCTGTGTGACATTTGGGACATATAGCTTTGACTCAGAAGTGCCTTTTTGTTTATACCTTTTGGGAAGAAAAAATATTGGGATATATATCGTATATCGCCATTCAGCTAAATATTGAGATGTTCTTTTTGGTCCATATCGCCCAGCCCTAGTCTGGAGGAGCCCTGGTGAACATTATGCTGCCTGTAACATTGTTCAGCATGACTGGTTTGGTGATGGATCAGTGATGGTCTAGGGAGGCATATTCATGGAGGGATGCACAGACCTCTAGCGGCTAGGCAACGGAACCCTGACTGTCATTAGGTATCAGGATAAAATTCTTAGACCCATTGTCAGAATCTGTACTGGTGCAGTGGGTCCTGGGTTCCTCCTGGTGCACGACAATGCCCGGCCTCATGTGACAAGAGTATTAAGGCAATTCCTAGAGGATGAAGGAACTGATACCATTGACTGGCCCTTGCACTCACCTGACCTAGAACACCTCTGGGACATTATGTTTCAGTCCATCTGATGCCACCAGGTTGCACCTCAGACTGTCCAGGAGCTCAGTGATGCCCTGGTTCAGATCTTGGAGGAGCTCCCCCAGGACGCCATCCATCGTCTCATTAGGAGCATGGCCGACATTGTCAGGCATGCATACAAGAACGTAGGGGCCATACAAACTACTAAGTACCATTTTGAGTTCCTGCAATGAAATTTCAACAAAATGGACAATCGACACCTTGATAATCAAAGTCATTATCAAGGTGTCTTTGAATTTAGCCCTCTGTAGGTTGATAATTTTCATTTCCATCCAACAATGTGGCATCCTTTCATTCCTAACTCATTACCCAGTTCATATCAGTATAGATGTCCAGCATGACTCCCCCCACCCATCCCACCATGAGATCTGATGTGTTACTTTAAATTTTTTTGAACAGTGTACTCTACTGGGTGCATCCTTTTAATGCTTTAACTGGCTTTCAGCCTGCACTGATGCCATTTTGGACACAAAACAACTGTGTCAAACCTCCCTGCACAGTCAGACTCTGACAATCTCTTGCAGGAATTTGCCATCAAGGATTGGATGAAAATAAACCCATGTACTGTGCATGTAAGGATTTTTTAAAAAGGAAAAAAAAAAAAAGCATCAGAATTCCTGTATGACATTCAGGACACACAAGCCATCCTTCTAACTAGAGCTGTCAGCCTTTAGATGAGCTCAATAAAAATCCCATTCAAAAATGATGAGATCAATTAAAGGCTGTCATCACAAAATATCTACCCTTTCAAATACCCATTGTTGAAATTACCCTCTATTGCTTATCGTTTCCATTCATCTCCCAGCCATGCACTTAAAGTCAGGCACTTGCGGACATTTACAAATAGACTCCTCTATTCCATTTAGAGCTGTACCTTTTGCAGCTTATCTTGTGTAACGGGCTCTTAAATAAATCTCCTTGCTTTAAATACACAAGAGCCATGCTCATGGAGGCTTTCCTCAATGTAGGGTCACATGACAGCAAACCTCCCGCGGAGACTGACAGGCACGTGACATGCTAATGCCGACTGCTGAGCATTCTGCAAAAGGAGGAGGTTTAAAAAAAAAAAAAAAAAAAAAGATTTAATTAATTGCAGTGAATTCCAAGTTTCACTAAAACACCATTATTAGCAAACTGCAAAGTGCTCTATCATTAACCAAAACCTAATAAGAGACATACACATGGGCCTTATTAAACAGTCTGCCAAGGTTGAGGAACCACACTTGCCCATGAGCTTTACAATGGATAAATAAAACCACACTTGATCACACTTACTCCCTGTGTGATACTGCCCAGCAACTCACAGAAAAAAAAAAAATCAGTGCTGGGGATGTCTTCGTCATGTCCCTGATTCATTGTCTTCCTCCTTCTCCTGTCACAGCTAGTGTAAGGCAGCAAGGTCAGCTGCTACAGGGCACTACAGAAAGCTGGGGCACGGAGGAATGCTGGCTGGTCACGAGAAGCCCCCCACCCCCACCCATACTGCACCATCAAGCCAATCCTCACAAAACGATGACACTGTATGTTATCTGGGGGAAAGAGGGTAACCGTTGACGGAAACCAGAGAAAATACAAGAAAGTGGAATTTTCTTTAAAGCTTTAATTGTGAAGATCGCAACTTCATCAAACCCTGTTATTGACACCATTTGTCGTATTTATGGTGTCATTAATGGTTCCTTTGAATAAAAGCATGCTGATACAATGCAGCATTTCTGGAGTTTCTGTAATATATAAGCCTCACTGTTAACAGCCAACTCCATAACCATATCAGGCCTGCATTAGATGAAAGCAAGCTGAATATTTTCTACTGCTGTCGCTTCACATCAAAAACTATCAACTAAGAAAACATGGAGTGGCTTTTATTGTGAAGCAGTTACCGCAAACGCAATGCTTGAGTCCCAGAAGTTAATTCTAACCATAACAGTTTTTGACAGTAGATCAGTTTTCAATATTACAGAAAATAAATGAATAAAAAGGATGAGACGTACTGCCAACTACAAATCCAAACAGCAGAGTTTTTGTCCTGCTATAAAAAGAAAATGCTGTTAGTAATGGCATCTATGAGTTAAAAACAAACAATTCCCTATATCCCCATATAAACAGTAATAATAATTTAAGTTGTGTATGTTTTGTTTTTTTGTTTTGCCCCCACATCAAATCTTCCCATGGTCCAATAACATGCCTAAGCAGGCTTCTATATTCCATCTTAAAATGCATCTGCCTCTTAAATTCCCACTCCTCTCCCAAATGTGTAACACAGGCACACTTGTGCATCAGGTTTGGATTGGAAAAGCCGCATCAGCGTGACGCAATGGTGAAAATGTCACATTAATTTGTTATCGCGGGGATGTGACACCTGTGCTATATGAAGGTCAAATAATTTGACATGACACTGATTGTGCTTCTACTAATCACCTCACCCAGGCGGTTAGGGCTTCGTGAGGATGACTGCCGTGAAAGCTTATTCACAAATGAAATCATTCAACTAGATGCTGCAGCAATAGGGCGCACATTAAAAACACCTTTTTAAAATGTGGGGATGATAACAGTGGCTGTTAGGCTCCTGTCAGACTGTCATGTGTTTTTATTTGTTAAATAACAAGCTGTATACGTTATAAAATATTCTGATATTGATTGGGTCCAAACAAATTGACGCTTAATTTGGCAAAAAATGGCAAAATATAACAAAATGGACATAATTATTACAGGCTTAAAATAAAGCACTACTCAGGACTACCTTTCACTGCTCCATCGATACCATAATCTTTAATGCCTCCTGCCAAAACAGCAAGATCTTGTCAAAATCTTCTCAAAGAGGCATCAATCCTCTCCTCTCATTACTGTCAGTCTGGGAGACAAGCTATTTAGACTTTCCTAAAGCTCCAGTATGCATGCAAATGAGAGCCCCTGGCTTTACTGTGCACACATGCTTACAGACTTTCGTGCAAAAAATAAATAAATAAATAAAATGCCATCACTGCTGCCACTGGCTTTTCAGATTTTAGTCAGTTGGTGTTGTTTGGAATTATAGGGGGGAAATCCTGTTTAAATAACAATGACATAATGCCACTTCTCATGCATGTGAGACACATGTCTACTAACCCACTAACCCACCTCACAAGTGGAGCATTTAGGGAGTTCACTTAGCTGTAAGGGGCTTTTCACACACGCGCACAAAAACATGAAACTGTAAAGTGAGAAAAGCAAACGAGTGAAGCTTTTCAGGAAAATCACTTTAACAGCATGACTGCTATTTGACTTTTGTTAATAATCCTGCTACCATTAAAAGTGCAGGAACTTCAAGTCACGCCATATGGATATAGGCCTTGTCTATGTTTGACACGACAGATCATCCTGGAGCAAATTTTTAAATGTTCTGGTTGGACGGTTGAATTAATTTCCCAACCTTCTGATTTACCATTTCAAAATGTGTATTTCCAGCTATTATATTCAGTTTGAATTTAGAATCAATAGCTATTCTTTAGGTACTGGGGGGGATGAAGCAGTAGATTTACATAATTGTGAGAGTTGTAATACAGCATAGAAGATGGGATCCCTCTATAGACTTTTTTGGCTTCCATTTACCCCTACACACATACAGACAGCATAACATCTGTCCAGCAGTTTTTTTGTTGTTGTTTTTTTTTCCTACCCTCGACTCTGAATGGCTGTTAAACTTTCTCAAACTTGCTCTACACACATTCAAAGCTAAGGAGAATCAAATTTAATGTCTTTCTCTGGTACAGGCAGTCTACAGTGGATTCAACTTCTGAAATCTAGCACCAGAGGTCACAGCGTAATGTTTCCATTGTTTTATGGCATGCATTACAAATGAAATTGAAAACCGAAACTAGAGAATGTGATTATCTTTTTTTTCTTTATGAAATGAAAGTCGTTAGGAACCGAAATTTTCTGCTTATCTCCCAATGACGAACTGAACTGTATACAGATAGATGGATAACACTTTAATCAGGCAGCCTGAATCAACTATATCTCCCTCAAGTGCATATCAAATGCATAATCTAATGTGCATATGTATCCGGTGTATGTAGCCTCCATGATGGAAAAACGTTCATACTAATTAGATTGCAAGCAATCCAATACTCATAAGCATGAGTCTATATGTAATCCATTGTGAGCTCCTGCTTCCACTATTAAACCACAAATCTGCTTCTCACAGACACATTATTGTTGGCACCCATTCAGCAGGTGACCACACACTCCACAATACTTGATTAAAACCATCCAGACAGTTATCTCTGGGGTACATCTTCACAGAGGAGGCATTTGCATGTCTATATTTCTCAATCCAGGCCCTCGGCTCGCCATCAGGGGAGAGTATCAGGATCTACCACTATCAAAAAGACAGTTTAAATAAGCCAAGTAGCAAGCGGAGTGTTTCTGCTCAGAATGGCAACGATAATGGGGTGTGTGTGTGTGTGTGTGCTGTAACCCCACACAAAAGTTCAGTAACACTTCAGAATTGCTTAGCATTCAGCAGCTGATTCCACCACTGAAAGGGATATGCATCTCTACTTAGAGAGAAAGAGAGAGGGAGAGTGTGTATAGGCAGTCCTCCCCAGTGTCTGGCTGAAGGCCTCCCTGGTGGATTATGTTACCCAACAATGGCAGTGGCCTTTCACAGTTGGAGCATGCTCCAGTAGCTGGAAGGCATACGACCATGACTCTCTTCCCATTTCGCTCACTCTCCCACCAGAATTGACATTGTCCCCTGGCAAAAGCAGGTCTAATGTATGTCTTTATATTAACAAATGTGTGCTCTAGTTTCTGGTGTGAGGAAAAATACACACACCAGAGTGTAAATGACATTATACACAAAGTGTTTTTGAAGGGGGAAAAAAAAAGAAAAGGAGAACTTCTGTGGTTAGCAACTTCTAATTAATAAAAAAGATGCACAGCCACGTCAATTAAACATAGAAGCCTTGGACTGCGGGCTGGATGTGACAAGATATACTGTAAGCTACTTTGTGTTTTTAATGTTTATAGAGATAGAGATACACACTATCAACACAAAGAGAGAGAGAGAGGCAGCCTGAGGCTTAGACTGTAGTGTGACCTGCAGGCATTAGCAGGCATGAAGGGAAGCTGTAATGGCAAACAATCCTCCTCATCAGTAACTCAAAAGCTGCTGCACACATAGAAATCCCTCAGCGGAGCACTGTATATCCACCAAAGTGACATTATCAGTGTCAGTATACTTTGCCTCATGTTTCAGCTGCAGTCCGATATCAGGGTCCCCACAAATTAATTATATTTGTCAGCTGAGTGACTTTCTCAGATAAATTAACAAATTATGGTATTCAAGGGTACAAAAAAAAAAACCTTACAATATCAGAAATGCTATTACGAATAAATCCTAGGGAGCAGAAAGCATTTTTTGGCTTAAAAACTCCCAAAAGAAAGATAATCTCAGAAAAGCAGTATTAGTACAGTTTGTCATGCGCTGAGCCTACGTTCATTCAGAATCAGGCACAGTGTGTTCTGTTTCAGTGGCAATGGCACACACATTCTTCAGGAGGGCCTGTGCACAGTCTTTAGTGAAACAGCCTTTATTAAGTTCATAGTTTTGATCATAAAAAAATAAGTTCCTTTGGCTTCTCCGAGGTAGCACACAGCTTGTTCTCATGCTTTAAAAAAAAAAAAAAAAATTCACAGGAGAAAAGCTGAAGAAATTAAATTGGCCTGCTGACAGCACCCATACGACCAATCTAAGCAGCACCAGAAAGCGCGCAGGCTGAGATTAGACGAGTAGTGCAGGAGTGCTTGAAGAGTCCCCTCAAGCCAAACTAGTAAGTCTTCTTATTGCGAGAGTGAAACCTTGGAAACAGAAGATGTCCTGTTCTCATAAGTGAACCACAGAAGAGCAACAAGACGTAGTGAGACCCGACAGGGCTCGGCGCTGCTGAACAGTGCAGTGTAATTAAAATTCAACAAAGAAAAAGAACACAGCCTGGATTTATAGCACATCAGAGAATACAGCAATAGCTGACTCATCATTGCTGTCATCCACGACCATCATCATGATATGACTGTGACTTCTGGTCTTCACTAATAAAACCTGAGGGGGGACAAGTTATGAGCAACAGCTATGTCATCACTGCGCTTTGCAAAATCTCCTTTGCCGTCATCATGCCTTAATTTTATTGTAAACCCTTGGGGTGTTAGAAAGCAATATTTGTCCCACTGCTAGTCCCAGCCTCCTTCCTGCCCTCCAGGCTTCTCAAATCTGACGGGCCCTTTAATAATTACACTTTAATTTCAGGCTTCTGTGGCTTAAAAGGCAATCTCACGCAGAAGAGAAAACAAGGTTGTTTGGCCTGCTTGTGATGATGATACATTTACATCTGGACAGCATTATTTGCATGATTGAGTGAGACTTGGTGAGTAAGGAAGAAGTGTGAAAAGTACAGATATTCAGCATCTATGATCTCACCTCAAAAGCGTTCTTAATATTCCACTGGCAGCACCCATAAAGCAGTGGCCAAGGAAGTGTTTACAGGTATTTTTGTAGCAGAGCAGATATCATCATGCTTTTAACTAAACTGGCACAGCTCAGATCAACACAAATACAGTCGGAGCCACGATAAACCCCCTTGACTACTGATGTGGAATTCCAAAGTGAGAGTCACAAATGATCCCCGAATCAGTCAGTTCTTGTATTTTCATCGTCTGTGGCATTGTTGAATGTGTTGAAATGGCACATGAGGATGCTACTAGAGCTGATAACAGCATCAAGACAAAAGGGAAGCTAATGAAGCCCAGCGATAGGGTTTAGAGTTCAGCCACGAGTCCATCATTAACTGACAGGCAAAGAAGAAAAGCTGCTAATGATCATTCCGACACTCCTCCTCCATGGTGGTATAAAGCCTCTGCAGTCAGTAATATGAGATGCAGAGGGTCTCTAAAGGAGGATTGGGTTGGAAAGGTGAGCAGATGTAGGGCCCTTGTGTTTAACAAGGAAAGCGTGCATGATTATAGTTTAAGGACGTGACACGCGCGCCGAGGGAAGATCAACAGATTGAGGGATTGTTCACTGCTTCTTGGAGATAAGAGAATGCGCTTGGGAAAAAGAAAATGTCTGCCGTGCAGTGCCTTTCAATTTCTGTAGGAATATAAAGAGGAAGATAACACGGGGAGAGGAAAAAAATCATTAAATATGCTTCTTGTTCTATACTCGTAGCACATGACCTCAAAACGTGCAGATCTGTGTGAGCTGCAGTTTTCAGTCAATAGTCCCATTTCAGTGTGTGTGTTAAGTGCTTAATTCATTTTGGAGTCTATTAATGGCTTCTTCATAGTTCGTTAACCTCTTAGCCTTGATCCCTTCCTGTCATTCTTGAATCCTGCTCTGCCTCCAAACAATAATTATATTATTTTTCCCCCCCTTAACTGGCTCGGTGCCCCTCCACACATGCAATAATTACTGAGTGTATAATTTCCATCTACACAAGGAGCCATTAACGCAGCTTTATTTTCGCAGACAAACTGGTTGTGCATTTTTACATCAGACAAGTGATCCATTCATATCACATCTGGAGTTAGTCTAGAGAGTAATTTACAGATGTAGTGCTGTTCATTTGTGCTGGCTGAATTACACAGGCTACTACTTGAGGCAGTGTTTTAATGACTGGAATCACACATTCAAGCTGGAGAAGTGCAGACCACATGCAACACCAAGCCAATTTCCAAGGAGACCGGGTGACCAAAGAGTCTGAATAAACCCACATAACAGCTTGACTTGGATATAGGAATAAGGCATTTAGTCCCTAATATCCATTAGAGCTTGTGCCATCTGCAAGGCTTCAGTGCTGGTTATTAAGAAGTGGCCAGAATGCTACCTCAAACCTCTGGATGTGGAGAGTCACGGCACATGTTCTCTTGGTCATTGCTGCATCCTCGTCTAACAAGTGGCAGCATCATGTTCTGATTTTTATTTCTTTAAACATTTATTAGAATAACCAGCTGTGTTTATTGTGTTTTTTTAAGAGAAATTCTGCAGTTTGTCGTCATATTAAAATGCCAAATACGCAATTGCAGACGCGGTTGTTCCGTCAAGGCGCACGGAAGGGGTGATTGGATATTTTGCCTCATTATCACTTGCGGCAAGTGGTAGGGGCAGCTGTCAACGTGCGAAAGGGGTACATCCAATCTAACAACTTTGCCCAAATCTATGGCATTTTTTCTTTAGGTGCCGCGGGTTTATAAGAAACTTATCTAAACAGTCAGTCATGCAAAAATAATTAAATTCAAAAAATAAAATCGGACAACATGAGAAAAAACAGTCTTACATTCCAGGGTTGTATATATATATACATTTTAAGTAGATGCCGAAGCATTACTTGATAAAAGAGTGGATTGCTTTTAACTGGCGACAGGTGCAAACAAATACTCTGCAGAATGAATGAAACGGGGGGGAAAAACAATTTGCGCAGTTGCCCTACCTTGTCAACACAGTAGACCTGACCGTCCCACAGTTGCCTCGAGAGTAATCCCGGGAATTCAGCTGAAATTGCTTCTTTGCTTTGAGATTATTACAAGTCGGGATTGATCACATAGGACGTCACTTGGATGATAAGGTCCCACAGACTGTAGTATCTTCCTGTATCGCTCCGTCTGTGAGCTGCAGAGGCATCACTGAACGTATGAAACAGCGCTTCACACGAACGGAGAAACGGAAACTCCGACATGGAGCCGCCTGCGTGGATTCCTCCGCGGTAAAGTCATCCGGTTTTGGCCCACGAAACATATTAGAGACCAGCTGTAAAAGTCTTATGATCTCGTTTAAATTGATACTTAACTGAAGTAGTTATAAGCAAAGGGCGGGAAAATAAAAATGTCCTCACAGCTGCATTTTAATTTGCTCATTTAGAGGTTGGGTTAAAGGTTAATTACTAACAGCTAGAGGCTAATACTGCCATAATTCAACATTTACCTCAACAACAAAAATACTGACACTTTACAAGGAGTCGTGGGCAGGTATGTGTTTAGCTATGCATCACTTGTATTTTATCCAGAATTTAACAAAGAAATCAAGAATTACCTTTCAGTCTTCATTTTTAAGACAGCTGATATGAGAACATCCCAAATGCTAAATAAAATAATACAAATTTTAAGTATCTAAACCACATGTGGGGAAAATATGGCCTGGTGTCGTGCCAGTTTTATATTGGTAAGTAGGCTGTAGGCTTATGTTTTGCATCTACATTAGTGTACCTACTCTGAGTTATACATTATAGTCAATCTAATCCTTTTTGGCCACTTAAAAAAAAGTGATTGCAGCTTCCACCTTCACATGTTCTTTCTCAAAATGACATGGTGTCATTCGTGAGAGATATGTTTGACAGATGATAAAATGACTGCAAAAAACATCATTAAAAAGAAATATGCTGAGGAATGCTCATGCAGTAGTGTAGGTCCATACTAGAAAAGTGGTTAAATGAAGGCTCATTTAAATATTATTTAATGTTTTTTTTAATGCTGTAATATTTTAATTGTAACTTCAGCTGTCATCATGCCAGTCTTAGCAATGTGTGGTCCTTTGCTCATGTTTTCCAAGTCAGTATGGTCGGCTGGGGGGAAAAAAGCTTTCTCACCCCTGATCTAAACAGTTAACAAATCCATCGTGAAGAAGATCCTCTCAGCTTTGAAAGCTCCCAGCCAGCTACTGTAAGACTTATAGAAATTTCTCTTCTTTTTCTCATTTTTGTTTCCAGAGTCAGGAGTGAGCTGTCCAATGTACCATATGATGTTGTTTCATAATTCTTAATATTTACCAATCTTCAAATTTGGGTAGGTGTATGATTTTAATGGTTAAGATATATTTATTAGATATGTATTCTAAAAAAAATAGCAGAAATATTAGAACACTGTGGTCTTTGTGGTGAGAAACAAACTTAATATTCAATCACACACATACACAAAAAATTCATAACTCTGTCACATACACAAGCACATCATGCATACTTCACCCATTACCCTTCTTCTCTCTCTCTACCAGTGATACTGCTGAATGACTGGAGGGTACTTTGCTAGTTAAAAAAAACAGCAAGAACCAACAAAGCATGCCAGCCACTGTTCTATGCCTGCCAGGCAGCCTGGATCTGATAACAAGGTTGCATACTTCAATGGCAAAGCCCTGGTAACAGCAGCAGCACCCAAGACTGGTGCTGGACTTTGAAAGATCAGGGTTTAACCAAGTCGGTTATGCATGTAGAATGTGATACATGGCTGTGCTTTGAGTTTGGCACCGCATAAGAAAATAGCTGCATTGACACATTATTAGGAGGATTTACTGTAGCCCAAAGGCTTTTCATCAACAAGCGATCAACAATTTATTGGTGGCAGTCAATCAATAAAGGCGTTCCCTGAAAGTGTGGGTGAAATCAATATTTCTGTGACCCAACACACAACCCAGAGCCTGAGAGGGAGGCAGAAAAAAAATAAATAGAGCTATAATGAGTTGTCAAGCTTGCTCTGTATGCAAATAAGATTGATTATTTGTGTTGCTAGTGAAGCATTAAGAATGAACTGAGGCGAAATTTGTACAAATCACACTAGCCGGTTAATTTTTTTCTTTTTGCCATTTCAATCCATTTGATGTTCATTGTCGGTCATTGTAATTCTACCTGATCCCAATGCAATGACAGATTTTGTCTTGAGGGAAAACTAAATTCTCCCCTGAAGCTGACGGCAGTAAATCTCTCAGAGCTGTCCTTTAAGAACAACAAGGGCAGAGATCTGTGTGTGTGTGTGTGTGTGTGTGTGTGTGTGTGTGTGTGTGTGTGTGTGTGTGTGTGTGTGTGTGTGTG
>JAVDPK010017621.1:0-12416 GCA_034780415.1 Cichlasoma orientale | reverse complement strand
ACACACAAACACACACACACACACACACACACACACACACACGCCAATCCCATGACAGCATAAATACATACACGCCCATGAAGGAACGTTGACAAACATCATGATTATAATGATGATGAGGTCTTTGTTCATGAACTCTTCAAGACCTGCGACTGGCTACTGTTGCTGCGCAGACACTCAATATCTGGACGCACACACAGATAAACCTGCAAATATCCACTTTTCTGTTCCCACTTTAACCCACACACACGTGGCTGGATGTCTCCATTTCACTGAGGTGACTTTTGGCCAACATCTGCATCACTGAGCTCAAGGAAAACACACACTGATTTACACACACCGGCCAAGGATGCTGCATGCCTTTGGTCAGCTCTGCTATTCAGTTCGCTATTCATAGAAGACCACAAATTTATCACTCAGCGCTCAGCTTGCATGTGTGTGTGCCTGCATACCCGCGCATCAGCAAGAAAAAGATGAAGGATGTCTGTTTGAGAAAGCTTTATTCTACTGAATGAGGACAACTGGGGTAGTGTGTTTGTGCGTGCATGTGTGTGTGTGCGTTCACCCAGTAGTCTGTGTGTTTTCCAGTCTGTAATCATGATGTCAACCTAACCATCTAAACTTTAACAAATGTCCCACACTGAGCAGCAAAGTACATTCCTAGGGGACCTTGAATGCATCCCAATGATCATACCTTGCACAGTTAAAGTGGCAGTCACACATGAACAAATATATATACACAGTCATACCTGTGGTTTTGGGATATCCTTTGGCTGCCTTTCAACTAGTGAACTTCAACTGACCTGCAGCTTTGGCTAAAAAGTGCTCAGATAAGCTTGCTCAAGTTAATAAATAAATAAATAACAATTGTTTGAATCGCCTTAAATAATTTCATATATTAAAAAAAAATTCATCTTCTTTCAGCTGCTCCCTTTAGGGGTCACCACAGCGGATCATCTGCCTCCATCTGACCATATCTCTAGCACCCTTCTCTGTCACACCAACGCTCTGCATGTCCCATTTCATCAGATCCACGAACCTCCTCTGATATCTCCCTCTTTTTCTCCTGCCTGTCAGCTCCATATTCAACAGCCTTTGTCCAATATATCTGCCATCCCTCCTCTGCACATCTAAAAACCATCTCAAACTTGTCTCTTTGACTGTTCCTCTGATGGACTCATTTCTAATCTTGTCTGTCCCGGTCATTCAATGAAAATCTTAACATCTCCAGCTCAGCCTCCTGTCTTTTTGGCAGTGCCAGTGCTCGCTACCTTCTTGTCTACTCAATACTTTTAAACCATGGCCTGTCAATGAAATTCAGTGACTTGTAACTATGAAGCAAAATAACTATTAGCAACAGGAATAGGTTAGATCCCAAGTTATACTTGTTTGAGACACTAAAGTGATGCCCAATGGGATCTCAGGATACTAATGACTATGGCAGGGTAAATACGTTAGAGAGTAACTTGGGCCCCAGTCACACAGGCTTAGAGACTGGTTAGCAATGATCTGGCAACCTCTGGTTGCTGGGAAAAGTGTGGTGCTGCACTGAAAACCTCTTTGCATTTGTTTTGGTTGTTAGCAGATTACCACTGACACCTGTAGTTGCATGGAAACCGCCAACTTGTCTGCAAAAACTTGCAAACTACTACCCCCTTTTTTTTTTTAACGTCAGACTTTCTCATTTGTGTTGATGCCCTGAAATATGCACAATTGTTTTCAACTTGTGTGATGGCAAACATATCTACTTACCTATCTTAATAAGCAGGCAGAATACGCAAGCATTTTTATAGTACCGTGACACTAATGGCATCAGCACTCTCCATTGAAATTGTAATGTAATGAAACTTTGCACATGTGCAGTAAAAGTGAAACCTGTAGAGGGAAAAAGCTTTTAAGCCTTATTTTGGAACAAAGTCAGCAAACTTTGGAGGTGGTTTTTATCAAATTTGACTGAGTGTGGGTTTTGGTTATGGCAGGGTCTTGGTCTTGTTAACCCAAAGTATGTGTCTGGAGGAGATGCCAAGTAGACTACTGAGTGGCAAGCCTTGCTTCTCGAAGGATATTGGTCAGAGTTTCTTCTTAACTGGTTTCTTCGCTGGTCAGTTGTATTGATAATTGAGTAACTAAAATGTAACACAAATAAAAACAAAAGCATAGGAAGAAAGAAGAGGTAATGTGGGCAAAATGAAGGCGTGAGCTCTGTCCCAGCCCACCAGCAGACCCTCAGTAAGGTAAATGACACCCTACCCTATGCAGCAGTGTGCATTGAGAGAGAATTGAGATTGGAAATGAGAAAGGAAAGAATATACCTAAAGAGAAGAAACCAGGCTCTTGTGGGCTTTGGCCTTTACCAGTTGGATTTCACAGTGGCGAGCTGAATTCCCCCGACACCGACACAATCCTACTCACCCTCAACGTGCCTCAAATGAGTGCTCAGCAAATTTTTTCAGGAGTTTTAGAATGCTAACTAGCTATTCTAGAAATTACGTAAGAAGCCTCAGTACTCTTTCTGATGTGCTTCACAGGGCACTTTAGTTTATTAAACTGTCTCCATATTTAAAGACTTTTCCACTGGAATGAACGACATTTCTCAAAACTGAGACGAGTGGCGCTATAAGGCGATGGCAAACTTTCATTCAGGGTCGTGTGTGTCTGCACACGTGCACGCTTCAAATTAGTACCCCTGAAGAACAGAGCATTTGAAGGCAAGTGTCTGTTTTTTGCTTAAAGTAAAATTACAAACAGATGAGATAAATACAGAAGATGAACAGAAGTCAGGCTGGGGACACACAAAAAGGATTTCTGGGATGATTTACACCAGATTTGTCCAAGAGATCAGAGGGAAGTCTTGATTAGCGGTTTGGCTAGGTTTTGCCTCATGTCTCCCTCCTTACCAAACTCCTTTGTCCTGGTAGACCTGCTAGCCCCCTGTATCCAGTGGCAAAATATCCAGATAGTTTAACTGAGATGGAATCCACTGCAAAGATTACAACCAATCTGACTAACATTTGACCTGTGGAATCCTCCTAAAGACTATTCAGATTCGGACAACTGCACTAGCTTCTAGCATTTGTTTGAGAGCAATGGCAATCTTAGCAAAGCATAAGCAGGTAATTCCTATCAAACAGTATATGGTTGGTCCTGTTAGGGTAAAAAACAGATGATAGTACGATGGCTTTTGGATATTTAATAGTCACACCACAAGTGTGAACTTCATGTTGCATTAACTTGACATGGGAATTACCACTGAGAGAACCAGATTATTTTAAAGAGAGGGAGAACTGTGGGGAAACAAAAGATCACAATCTTTGGGATCTTGTTAGTGCTTTTGCAAACTGTACAATGGATCAGAAAGTTAAAATCAAATATACTAGAAACCTCGAACGAGCTGTGGAAAAGTATTTGCCCCTTTCCTGATTTCATAGTTTTTAGCACGCTTAAATGTTTCAGATGAAATAAATGAAGTGTGCGTCTGACACTGTCACAATTTTATCCCAGGTTACTTTTGGTCTTAAGATTTGATCTTGATTTGAGCCACAACCAAAGCTGTATCACTGTGATTCTATGATGCCCTTCTTCGTCGTCTTTCATCTGACTCCTCAAAATCACACTTAAGTTGTGGCTTAAGTGCAGGTGGTAGTGAAAAAGAGTTACTACTTTCACTAGTGATGCAAAAAAATATTGGAAGCTTTGACTTTATAGAGCAGATTTTAGGCTTTAAAATACATTTTTTAAAAAATGCATGTAAACCTGTTGAATCAGGCCTCACGTCAGGCCTTTGCAACACGAATTATGAGGCATAATCTTGGAGATCACAGGATATCCCATCACCTTGAGGTATAGCATTGCTACTGAAGGAGTGTTCTGCGCGTGTGTGGTCGTTAAATTATAATGACCTGGGGTGACAGAGTTTCTTCCAGGAACAGAATCCCACACACACACACACACACACACACACACACACACACACACACACACACACACACACACACACACACACACACAAAGAATGAAGAATAGTATATATAGTTACACATTACTGGAACAGTGAAGGAGGATGTCTGGATGGATGGGTGGAGGATGGAGAGAAAATAAAGAAAGTCATATATCATATTCTGAGTCTACATAAAACCCATGTAAACCTTAAGCCTAACAAGGTAATAATTTACTTCTTACAGAGAAGATCGTTTTTGTAAACATCTTAAAAACCAAAACCATTAACTCGAACATAAAGCTTCAGCTGCACTGCTGCAGTCTTTGCTTGTTTCTCTGCCAGAGAACACGATCTGATTCAGTTATTTAGGGTGCGCTCCTGAACAGAACTTGGTTTGCATAGTGGAGAAAATCGAAGGATTAAACTGAAAGCCTGTTACAAACTTGGGATTATCCTTCAGGCCCTTCCTGCCATAGAGGTAAATGAACCAAAAGACCTAATCTAGGAATGCATGTTATATTATTTCTGAGTCATTACGTCTAATCAGACGCCTGTGTGAAGCTATGGGAGAGTTGTTGAAGTTGGTTAGGAGGAGAGGTGACGATCAGTGAGCTGCAGTATGGCTTCATGCTTAGAAAGAGCACTGCTGCAATGTTTGCGTCGAGACTGCTGATGGAGAAGTACAGAGGAGGTCAGAAGGAGTTGCACCGTGTCTTTGTGGATCTAGAGAAAGCACATGATAGGATGCCAAGGGAGGAACTGTGGTACTGCATGAGGAAGTCAGGAGTGGCAGAGAGAGTGGTGCAGGACATGTATGAGGACAACAAGACAATGGGGAGGTGTGCAGTAGGAGTAACAGATGGGTTCTAAGTAGGGGTGGGATTACATCAGGGACTGATGTGGACTATGATGTTTACAGATGACATTGTGATCTGTAGTGAGAGTAGGGAGCAGACGGAAGAGAGCCTGGATGTGGAGGTATGCTTTGGAGAGAAGAGGAATAAAAGTCAGTAGAAGCAAGACAGAATACATGTGTGTGAATGAGAGGGAGACAGGTGGAAAGTTGAACATGCAAGCAGCAGAGATAGTGAGGGTAGATGAGTTTAAATACTTGGGGTCAACAACTCAAAGCAACAGACATTAGACAAAATAAGTGAAGAAGAGAGTCCATGCAGGATGGAGGGAGTGTGAGGGATGATTTGTGACAGAAGGATAGCAGCAAGAGTAAAAGGAAAGCTTTACAAGACGGTGGTGCTATGATGTATGGTTTGGATACATTGACACTAACAGAAAGACGGGAGGCCGACCTGAAGATGCACAGATTTTCACTGGGTGTGACCAGGACAGACAGGATTAGAAATAAGTTTATCAGAGGGACAGCTCAGGTTGAGATGAAAGGCTGAGATGGTTTGGACATGTGCAGAGGAAGGATAGTGGATATGATTGGAGAAAGGATGTGGAACGTGGAGTTGTTGGGCAGGAGGAAAAGAGGAAGACCTCAGAGGATATTCATCGATAGTGGTGCAGAGGCTTGGTGTGACAGAGGAGGATGGCGGGGATAGGGTGAGCTGGAGGCAGATGATCCTCTGTGGTGACCCCTAAAGGGAGCAGCCAAAAGAAGAAGAAGAGGATACCTGTACTATGGAACAGGATTTAATCTTCAGGGATAACTCTGGGTTTTCTGTAGTATGAATGTGGTTCACTTCTTAGTGGGCTATATCACCATATTAACTTGTGCTGTAGATCTAAACTGTCCTGGGGCAGCTTAGGTTATAGATTAGAAATCAACAGGTATGATGTCACCACCTACCAACTAGTCAATTATTTGGAAAATAACATCACCATTACTGGACGTTCCTCTGGAGCTCTGTGTGCAGACAGTAGGAGGGGGTATTCAGTAGCATCTAAAATCTTACTCTGGGCATCAGTAAACAATACAGATTCTTAGAAGCAACTTTATTACTTGATTTTTTTTTTGGCTGCAAAAAATTTACAGCAATTTAACAGTGATCCTAAAACAGGACACCTGTTTGGACTTGCTGACCTTGTATCAAAATTGCACGTAGAATGAGCCAACATTTGAATTCTGCTTTTGTATTCTTTAAAGTGTCATAATGTTGAGTGTGCTGAGACGAGGACCCAAATGCAAGATGCCAAGGCAAAAGGCCAGGGAACAAAAAGTAAGCCGTTTACTTTAGGCTGATGGAAGTCCCAAAAAATAAATCCAAAACAGAGGCAAAAACTGAGTCCAATATACAAAGTAACAAAAAGAAAGAATAACACTAAAGGGTCACACAGAGGGAACGCTGAGAGAACCAATTAAACTATAACCAAGAAATAAAGGCTCAAAAATGCTCAAGAATGAATGAAGATCAAAATCTAAACAAAAAGCAAAACTAAGACCACTTGATGAAAAAACAAGAATTGAACTTCAGAAAACTCAAACACATGGATCTATCCTGACTGAAAGATGTCTTTTAAACACTAATTTAATTATTATAATCCAGCAGATTCTCCTCCGTTTTAATGATTGATAAGTCTGTTAACTTACACAGTCAACATTTCAGCCCGGTTTCTTTCCTGGCTTCAGAGAAACTTAATTAATATAGCAGGTCTTTTCCAGTCTTACTGACCAAAGCTCTTAAAGCCCACACGTGCTCATTCTGTGCTTTTAACTACTGTACAGCGCTCTCCCCCCCTCACACACACTCATACTCTGCTGATTTATCTGCAGCAGCTGTGCTGCTTTCAGACTGTTTATGCGTTTAACCTCTTCATATTTTTTCCATGGTGTAGTTCTAGCTTCCTTTGTAAAATCTACCACTCTGCTGCTAGTACACTTATCAATACTTGTCAGGTGCTGCCAGCACCACCCATTTCAATGCCCGGAGGAATCCCTTTTTGAGTTGATGACCAGCTTTGTGTGACTGCGTGTCCTGACTGCAAATGTTAGGGTACGTGAATCCAGATAATGGAAAGATATCCTGGGAATGTTGAACTTACTTCATAGTACTAGGCGCAGGAGTACCTCAAGTTAAAACATCTGAAAGGGAATCATTTTGTGTGGAAATTTCAGTAATTTATGTACTTTCTCAAAGTTAATGTAACTTTGTATTCAGATTTTATGTGTGTTCAAACACTTACCAAACACGTTGTTAGTTACACCTTGCTAGACCTGGGTTCGGTTCCCTTTTGCCTAAGCATAACATTATGACCATCTGTCTAATATTGTGTTGGTCCCCTTTTGCTGAAAAAAAAAAAGCCCTGACCCATCGAGGCATGGACTCCACTAGACCGCTGAAGGTGTGCTGTGGTATTTGGCATCATATTGTTAGCCCTGTAAGTTGTGACGTGGGGCCTCCATGGATCGGACTTGTTTGTCCAGCACTTCTCACAGGTGCTCAATTGAATTTAGATCTGGAGAATTTGGAGGTCAAGTCAACGTCTCAAACTTCTTGTTGTGCTCCTCAAATCATTCTTGAACCATTTTTGATTTGTGGCAGGGTGCATTATCCTGCTGATAGAGACCACAGTCATCGGGGAGTACCGTATCCATGAAAGGGTCCACATGTTATGCAGCAATGCTTGGGTATGTAGTATGTGACAAAGTAACATCCACATGGCTGGCAGGACCCAAGTTTTCCCAGCAGAACATTGCCCAAAGCATCACACTGGCTCCAACAATTTGCCTTCTTCCCATAGTGCATCCTGCTGCTGCCAGGTGTTCCCCAGGTAAGTGACATAAAAGCACCCGATCATCCACGTGATGTAAAGTAAAATGTGATTCATCAGAGCAGGCCATCTTCCTCCATTGCTCTGTGGTCCAGTTCTGATGCTCACATGTCCGTTGGTGATTTCGACAGTGAACTGGGGCCAGCATGGGCACCCTGACTGATCTGTAGCTATGCAGCCTCATACACAACAAACTGTGCTGCACTGTGTATTCTGACACCTTTCTACCAGAACCAGCAGTTTGAGCTACAGTAGCTCATCTGTTGGATCAGACTACAAGGGCCAGCCTTTGATCTCCACGTGCATCAGTGAGCCTTGGCCGCCCATGACCCTGTTGCTGGTTTGCGACTGTTCCTTCCTTGGACCACCATTGATAGATACTGCCCACTGCAGACTGGGAACACAGCATAAGAAGTGCAGTTTGGGAAATGCTCTCACCCAGCCATCTAGCCATTACAATTTGGCCCTTGACAAACTCGGTCAAATTCTATTTTTCCTACTTTCCTGCAATCCAATAGGACTGAGATCTGGAGACTGTGGAGGCCATTTGAGTGCAGTGAACTCACCGTCAATTTCAAGAAACCAATTTGAGATGACTTGAGCTTTGTGACGTGTGTTATCCTGCTGGAAGCAGCCATCAGAAGCTGGGTACAATGTGGTCATAAAAGGATGGTCGTATGGATACACTAATGATAGCTGTCCTGTCTCCTTTTCTTTTCTCTCTGACAAAGAATCAACTCCAGCAGGGGTCACTAAGCCTCGTCTCCTCTCACTATTCATAGTGATGTTATTATGAGAACAGCATTTTGTTTTGTTTTTTTTAAATATATTTTAAATGCAAAGATGGAATTGGGCAGATTTTTCAAGAAACTGCATCAAATGTTGAATCCTCAGTATTGTGACACAGATCTCCACTGATTTCTGAGGTTTTAACCAGATTTGAAATTCTGTGCATCTTTATGTACAGACTGGTGGGAAAATGACAACAAAATGTTTTAGGCACGCTGCAAGAAATGGATGAGAGTTGCAAAACTTCACATGAGAAGAACAAGTTCTTGGCTCAAAATTAGATTTTTAGGAAAGGAAAACTGAGCAATCGGTACGCTTGGAAAAGCTTTTCTTCCTTCTTTTTCTAATCTCTTTACCTTTGTTTCTCTTGTTTACTGCCACTATCTGCTTTCTGCCTCTCCTTGTCTCTTTAATTCCTTTAGTTTTTCTCCTTGTGTGCATACTGTAATACAGTATAAGTGATACAGATAGAGCGACCGCAGCTTATGATAACAGGATTACTAGACAGCCGTGTTTCATTTGAGCTCAGGGCAAATAGAGGCTGTGTGTGTGTGTGCATGTGCTTGCATGTGTGTGTCTGACTTTTTAGGTGGCCTCAATTCCAGTAAATGCAAGACCTGAACTGGCTTACTACACTGATTTACCTTCCTACATGCACACGCTGGGATTAAGATGAGAGGACAGCACCTCTTGTATTTGGATAATACTTAAATATCTTTGACCCGTTCACTTATTTTTAGACGGGATCGCATCCACGGAACAGCTTTCTTTGCTTTGTTTTTTTTCCCCTTTCTCTTTCCACACACACACACACACACACACACACACACACACACACACACACACACACACACACACACACGCAACAAGATCAGCTGCACTTTCCAAAAAGAAGATGAGGGGAGAAATTTATCCTCCTATCGCTGCCAAGTACTCAGAGTCATGCAAACATAGCTGGTCCTCAGATACACACACAGAGACTTTTCCTCTGTGCTGTGGTTGGGATTCTCAAATTAGCTGGTCAGCAGTCGGTCGTATACAGGGGGGGTTGTCAGTAGGATTCCCGTAACTGAAGCAATTTGGGTCTATTTTTTTTTCTTTAAATGGTATCTACATTCTTCAAATAACCATGACTCTTGACATTCTTTCCTCTCTTTGCTTAAGGCTCTCTGTCTTCCCCCATTTTCATTTAAATGTATGTATTTTGTTTTGTTTTTTTCCCATGGCGAGCCCTATGTTTTTACCCAGCTTCATATCATACAATTTCTACATTGTCTTTAGTCAACATTTACAATTACATTGCCAACAACTGCATTCTTAGTCCAAGTATGTCTTGGAAACACAAACGCTCTGAGGAAGAAATAACATCACTGGTTGAGTTTATGTCAAAGTCTGTGAATTATAAACAAAAGAGTATGCTTCTTTGCTAACAAAGCTGGTAGGTTAAGTTGTACCATGTATCCTACCCAAGTCCTTAAGTTAAGGCAAGTTATCTTAAAGGACTTACCAAAATAATAAGGCCCCAATCACACAGGCCTAGAGAGTGGTTGGCAACTCCCTGGCAAATTTTCTAGGGATTCCCCAACCGGTTGGCAGCTGGTTGCTGGAAGTTGCTGGCACTCACTGTGAAATCAGTAATAGAGAGGATGCCACCTCAAAAACTTCCTTGTGATTGCTTTGCCA
Source organism: Cichlasoma orientale (assembly GCA_034780415.1). Taxonomy (NCBI): domain Eukaryota; kingdom Metazoa; phylum Chordata; class Actinopteri; order Cichliformes; family Cichlidae; genus Cichlasoma; species Cichlasoma orientale. The sequence goes on along the minus strand of JAVDPK010017621.1, from coordinate 2,275 downwards.
GCTAACAGATTGCCACTTTGACACGTAGTTTGCCTTTTTTAAACGTGCTGGTTACAGTGGTAAGACAAAAAAAAAAAATTCCCATTTGGATCCCACTTTTTTCAGTTTCACTGCTGCACAGCGCACAGTCGGAGAGCATTTTTAGTGTCTTCTGTGCAAACTACAAGGGGCAATCTGCTATCCACCAAAGCGATCGCAAGGAGGTGTTTGATGAAGCACCGACTTCACTCACCAACCAGCTAGCAAGGTACTGGAGCCAGAGTTGCCCCCAAGGCATCCATTGGTGTGTTAGTGTGTGTGTGAAGGTGTTATATAAATACAAGTCCTTTTCCTCTTTACCAGGTAGCAGCCAAAAGAAAAAGAAGGTAATAGATTTTTATTCATAATTCGCTGACTGCGATGTCTCCTGTCCTTATAGGATATGTTTGATCTTACTCATGTTCTTGACCCACCAACTTCTCCCTAAACAACTATTAGATTATCTGCCATGAAATTATGAACATATTAACGTTCTCATCTAGAGGGACTGTATAGAACTGATGGGGCTCCCATCAACCTCGGCTGCACTGTGCTTTTAACTGAATGCACATTGATGCTGTGATGCCAACATGTTAAACAGTCCTACAGTAGTCATGATTAAATGTGATTCACTTGGTTTTATCTAAGTACTTTAACTTAGACTGTTTTTTTTTCTGAATCTAATCCAGAAGCTTTAAAGCACACACATAACCAAACAGGAAGTGAAAGAAAAATAAACTGCTTTCTACGCCCACAATCTGATGGATTCATCGGGGGCAACTTGCTCAAGGATGCTTTGATACGTGGACTGGAGGAGCTGGAGATCAATCCAACGACCTTCCAACAAGTAGACGACTCGCTCTACCACCTGAGCCGCAGTCACTCCACAATAATAAAAGGAAAATGTAAAAATATTGGTGTCATGTTTGGTCCCTCCTAAGGTTCCTTTTTCCCAAAAAAAAAAACCCCTTCCATTTATTTCCTTGACCACCGGCCCAGTTCAGGATCACAGGGTGGCTGTGCCTATCACAGCTATCCTTGGACAAACTTAATTACAGGGTCAACACAGGAAGTCTTCAATCACACCTACGGCCAGTTAAGAATAACCAATTACTCTAACGTGCATGTCTTTGGACTGTGGGGCGAAGCTGGAGAATCCTGAATGGACCAACGCAGGTACATGCAAATTGCACACAGAAGGGCGCCAGCCAGCTGATGGGTTTAAACCGGGAACCGTCTTGCTGTGAGGTGACGGTACTCACCAGTGCACCACTTTGACGCCTGCTTATTTTTCCACAAATATGTTAATTTGGTTTCTAAGCATATAAATTAACTGCAGCTGTTTGCTAACTATTTGAATTGTCTTGCTGCCAGTACTTCTCCTACTGCTGGGCTCTGTTCAGGTCAGAAGTCAAGTTAGAGGGATCCCTGCTGTGCTGCTCTTCCTGAGGCTCCTTACAAGTTTTTATTTTTATTCAATTTATTTATTTATTTTTGCATAAATAGGATGTACAGATGAAAAGCCTTTTCCACGTTCAGTATCTGTCCATCTAAACCACTTCGATGTCTCCGAATTTGTCTCCCTTTCCTCTTTTTCTACCTTTGCTGTCTCTGCCTTCAGGCTTCTTTCAATTACCCAGAGATTTTGGTCCTTACTAAGCAGTTTTCCAGATCCACGTATAAGTGTGTGTGTGTGTGTGTGTTTGTGGCGTGTCCAAACCTCTCAGAAGGTGATGACAAGACCTCAAAAATCAGAGCTTTTCTTTCAGGCCAGAATTTCTCCCCCTTCATTTTTATTACTGCTTCGTTTCTTTCCGTCTCTCCCGCTCACCGCCAGCATGATCAACTCCAACATCCATTTTTCTGAAAATATTTATTAGCATAATAAAAAAAAGTCAACAATCCTTACCAAGCTTTTTGTGGTGCTCGCTTGACATCTGCTTGGAGAAAACGGCGCATGTAAATATCTGTGCTGTCACAGAAAGCTCATCAAGTGAAAGCCCAAAGTTGACTGCTGCTAGTCTGCACCGACAGTGCAGTTCTGATTGCTGGTGCAGGCTACAGCCTCTGAGATTCCCTTCCTGAGCACTGATCCCGAATTTGCAAAGAAACCAAAAGCTACAGCAGAGAAATTTCCTGGTGATCACACAGCACTTGTGTTGACACCTAAGGCAAAGCATTGCAAGCGCACACACACACACACACACACACACACACACACACACACACACACACACACACACACACACACACACAC
>JAVDPK010017620.1:0-12417 GCA_034780415.1 Cichlasoma orientale | reverse complement strand
GTGTGTGTGTGTGTGTGTGTGTGTGTGTGTGTGTGTGTGAGAGAGAGAGAGAGAGAGAGAGAGAGAGAGAGAGAGAGGCTACAGTACAGCATGTTGAAGGTTGTATTAAATTTCCATCTATATAACTCTTGCTAATCATCTCATCTCTTTTTCATTCCCTGTCCTCCGTGTTTCAGGAAGCAAATGCTTTCATTAGTGCAGAGAAGGTGGAGGATGTGACAGAGGAAAAGATAAGAGCTGAGTTCAACAAGGCCCCAGCCCATACTCCCACACATTGGGTGAGAAAGAGCTCTAGGTCTGCGGAAAAAGAGGAATTAGTGGTGAGTCTCCTGCAATGCTTCATCTGTCCATCAGAGGGAGACAAAGTCTTTAGTATACACATAATGACCACAGAATACAAAAACTCCCGTGACTTTTATTTTAGCCTTCTTCATGTTTGTTGAGTCAATAACTTGAATAGAATATTCTTTTAGGGTACAAACTACAGAAAAACGAACGCTGCAATGGAGATGAGACTGATAAACAGAGATTCCTTCTGGGCACGTGCAGAGGTATGCCAAAGTACTCTTTATTCTCTTTGTGTGGCTAAATGCATTTCAGGACAGCCACTGAAGGGAGGTGCTGCGTGAGTTAAAAACAAAGTGAAAATACAGTATCGTTCTTGTACCTTGGCCTTTATTTTATCTCTCTATACCAGCGTGAAGAAGAACAAAGGAAAGAAGAGGAGAGGAGACGAGCGGCCGAGGAGAGACGGCGCCTTGAAAGGGAAAGGATTCTGAAAGAACGGAGGGATGAAGAGGAGAGGGACAGAAAAATGAACGAGAAACTGCAAGTGATTGAGGAGCAGAGGTTAAAGCAAACAGTCTTTCAGTCATTATAAAGCACATTACGTGATAAATGTATTTGAGATGATCATTGCTTAATTAATATGGTGCTGATTTAACTGTTTATGTCTTGCAGAAGGAAACAGGCAGAGCTGGAAGAGGAGCTGCGCAGAAAGGAGAAAGTAAAATGGGTGGGTTTAGCTTGAAACAGCGAGAAAGGATGGCTTCACTGAACATGGACTTTTTCGAATTTTACCTCAACGCCAGATGTTACTGTAAATGACAGTGAGAGGAAAAAAAAGCAGCCCTGCGTTAAGATTGAAAAGGCTTACAGAGTTTGCCTTCGGCCTTTAATTGAGGATATGAGCGCAGATCTTCCAAATACAAACAAAATGTTTGTGAGTGGAAGAGGAGAGGGGATAGTGGCGCGTTTGCAGATGTGAAAAGCTAAAAAGTACGAGCTTTTTGTCAGCAGCTGTTGTTGGGTGGGCATTAACCGTAGCTCGAGATTGTGCGATGCCTCGAGTGTTGTGTCTTCTAGTTAGTTTTCATTAGTCCTACCTTCATGAAGAGATAAAAGCTTTGAAATGTTTGTTTGAAGCTTTGTCCCGCTGCAACCCCTACTGGCCTTGAAGTGGAAGTGCTTCATTGTCTCAGTCGTGCACACCTGCGAAGGCATGCCCGCAGAGGCTTGCGCGCCTTCCACGCTTTTGCTGCTGGAGCTCACCCTGCTCATGGTTGCTTATTCTTTTTCCACTTTACTCCCTAGATTTTAACTTAAGATAATTACTTATTGACATAAAATTCTCACTTTTGCAAACTCCAGCGCCTCCAGCCTCCACGAGCTGGGCCCTTACAGCGAGTATCTAAATGTGGCTGCAGCTGTGTTTTTGCACTGATAGGAGCAGCAGGAGAGGGAGCACGAGGAAGATATGAGGGCTCGTCTCCGAAGGAGCGAATCCATAGAGAAAGCGGCAGTAAGTGATTCTTGCGCTAATATAAAGCTGCATCTAGCGTCACTAAATGTTGCACTGAAGCAGCACTTTGTCACAGCCCTGAGTGTAGCACGTTTGCCGCTACACTGCTGGACTTGAAAAAAGTGAGTGGAAACAGTTTCAATATTTAAAATGCTTACTGTATGTCACTTGATTTGCAGGAGGCAGCCGCGCTAGTATCCCAACGCTCCATGAACCCTAGGGAGTTCTTTCGGCAGCTGTCATCATCATCATCACAAAGTCCCACCAGCCCTGGATCCTCCCGCGCTGGTAAGAGCTTCAAAAGAAAACGATTCTATCACGTCTCCGCTTGAAGTAGCAGACGTGGGTTATTCAAACACAAGGATCAGCCCTGGATTGCAGTGCATCCACTTTCAAGTTTTGTTTGTTATAAACTGTGTTTTCATTTTTTTACCTTCTAACACCAGTTTTCTTGCTATCCAGGCAAACCGTTCAGACGATACCAGCGGAGCCTGACAGACACGGCCTTCATCTTCTCTAGAGCAGAAGAGAGTGCAGCATCCTCCCCTCGCAGTTCTCCCCTGGTCTCCCCCTTTTCCCGGGCTCCTCCCTCCCCCGTTTACCGTGCCGTGTCTCCCCCCGCAAGCCCTAACTTCTGCCTGGCTGCGGCTCCGCAAAGGCCCAGACCTCCCACATCACCCCCCGTATCTCCTCTTCGCCATGCCCCTCCGGTTTCACCCCTGCCTAGCATTCCACACACTAACAGCCAAGCTCAAGCTACAGCTGAACCCAAAACTACATCTCCAACACAACCTTCTGCACCTCCAGCATCCCCTAGTCTTTTGGCTTGTTTGTCCCCCAGCTTGGCAAATATCGACCCCTGTGAGTCACTTTCAGAGGCCCTGCCTGCCTCGCCCCCAAATATTCAAACCCAGCCTGACGAATCAGATTTGCACTTCAAGCCTGTTCTGCCTTCACAGGCTCCAGCAGCTCCTCTTGCTGAGACTCCGCAGCCAAACGGTGGTAGGGTGTCATCCGATACAATCAATTATATTTAGTTCTAATTATACAGTAAATTTTCTGAAGTAAAATACTGAGAAGACAAGAAGAAAATTTAGAAAGATGCAAAGTTAAGAGGAGCACATTACTCAGCAAATCACTCTGTTTGGTCTTCAAAGTCACTGAACTATCTTAGATGCTTATTGCAAAAGCTGCTTCACACACTGCCAACCATGCAAATCAGGCCAGCGACTGTTAACCAGTGGCTTGTTGTGACACAGTGATGATGACACAGCCTTTATGTGCACTTTCAAAACATGCACGCTTATTAAATATTCTGTTGTTTTTTTTTGTGTGTGTGTGTGTGCATTTATAGCTGTGTAATTTTCTAATCCACAGACCTCAACACAGCCAGTCATGTGCACACTGAGCTGGTCTCAGACATTGGCTACAAAGTACAGGCTGTACTCGTGGAGGAGGACGAGGAAGAGGATATGGAGGAGCAGGAGGAAGATAATCCTGAAACAAAACCAGAGCCTTGTGCTGTCACCACAGAACCAGCCCTGATAGAATTAGAGGAAGAAGAAGAAGAAGAGGAAGAAGAACAAGAACAAGAAGAAGAAGAGGAAGAAGAACAGGAGGAGCATGAGAAGGAGGACATGGAGGAGGAGGTGATGGAAGAATTAAACTGGGAAACTGAGCCTGCATCAGTGGAGGAACCAGTTGAGATAGAAAGGGATGAAGAGGAGACAAAGGAAAATGGAGAGGAGAATAATCAGTCAGAAGACAGCCGGCCCACTGCCGAGCCTGCTGAGTTTTCAGAGAAAGAGGAAGACTCAGCAGTTGCAGGTAGCCCTCATCTTCGTGTAACAACTGTTTTTTTAAGGTGCATTGTTACGGTGTCATTATTTTTAAATGGCATGCTGCAGTTTTCTCAAAGATGACACATCATAAACTGCCATTAACAAGCCAATCTTTTAGATGCCGAACCAGCCTGTGAAGAAATCGAACACGAGACAGTAATCCTGTCAAGCAATGGGATCACACCGGAAGATGGCACAGCGGAGCATAATGGCATAGGTCTGGCAACAAATGACAGCTCAAACAATACTTTTATTTAGTGACATTACATTAATGAATTTGTTCTCTGTGCCGGCTGGACTGATAAGTACTTTTCTGGCTGGTCTTCCTCAGTGCAATGTATAAATCCATGTGACACGGAATTCAGCGCTTCAGAGCTGACTACGTGCTACAGTCTCCATGGTGCTGCAGAGGAGGATGACATCAATGAAGATGAGGAGCAAGAGATCTCAGAAAATGGACAAGAGGTGTTTTATACAGAGATATGTAGACAATAGTGTTGCTTATAAATCGTCCAAAACCCACAAAAATCTTATTTAAAATCTTTTTTTTTGACACTTGTATGTCAGATATCTCTGACACATCTATCATCAAAATACTATTTGAGTTGTTAAAAAAAAACACGTTTTTAAAATGAAAATTCATATGAGAAAGTTTTCGTGAAAGTTCATGAAAAGATTTTTTTTGTGCTTTATTCAATCTTTTGAATTGTAGTTAAACATGAAATATATTTCCTGATTATAGCCTTCCGCTGACTCCGTTTTCCTCTCCACTTCAGGTTTTAGCTGAGCGACAAATATGCGTCCGAGCTCTTTACGACTACCAGGCAGGTAAGCTGCCACTCAGAGGATAATCGGCATGCATGGGAACATAAAGTGCCTCCATTTACAATAATTACACTGTGATTATCGGATCTTCACCGTGTTATTTTGTTGTTCTCACAGAGGACGAGTCTGAGATCTCCTTTGAACCGGGTGACATCATCACGGACGTGGAGACGGTGGACAAAGCCTGGTGGAGGGGATGGAGCAAAGATGGACGTCAGGGCTTATTTCCTGCCAATTACGTGGAAACCATATAGTCAGGCAGAGATACACTAGGACAAAGACACACACACACACACACAGACACACACTCAGGGACACCATCTTCCCTCACGTTAATGCGTGTTTTTTTTTTAACTTAATCCTCCCACTGAAACTTTGTACTCTCTATTTTGTTGGAAGAATAAAGAAACATGTGAATCCCTGTTTTGTAGGGAGCAAAAAGAAAAGTGTAACTCTCGATTTTGATGTTTTTGAGAAAAACAAAAATTCTCACAAGTATGCAGAAATTACCCAGCCTCATTTTCTTGGATAAAATAGAGGAGACCTTCTCTTACACCAAAATAACTTATTTCCTTTTGAGATGCAGTTGAAATGTTGGTGGGAGAGATCAGATCACAATGACAAATGATCACAAACTTTTCTTCTCCCCCCTCCTTTTTTCAAAGAAACACAAACAGATTTTTATAGTGTATAGTCTTCCTTTTGATCCACACATATAACAAGCATTCCACTCTGCTCGCCATTTGTATACATGTATCAGACGTCAGCTTATAATCATCTTCCTGTATTTTTTTGAGTTATTTTGTAGCATTTGTTTCTGAAAGTCTCACCGCACAGTTAAATTACCCAAACCAGAACACAAGTATAACGAACAGTAAAAAATAAATAAATAACTGTATTTTAAATCGGGCTATATTTTGTTCATATGGTGATATCCTTCCATGCTTTTTGTGATTATATCTTATCTTTTTTTTTTCCTAGATATTAACAAATTATTGCATTATATCAACACAAAGATGATCCGAAACATCTTCCTGTTTTAATCCTCTTAAATCTCATTATACTCTGCATTGTATATAATAATGTAAAAAAATTCAAAGTCCTTTTCTATCCTTGGTTTATATGTTCGTATGTTGTATGCTTGTTTAATGGTCTGCTTTTTTTTTTTTTATTTACTCCAAACTTACATCTACAAACAAAACTGTTTTACAAAGTTTGTCTCCTGCGTTATTTTTCATTTTTGCTGTTTCCAACAACCAAACTAAATACAGTGGATGTTCTCTTTATGGTTAACTGCTACTTCCTTTAACTAGCGTTGACATATAGCACTTAGAATATTGCAAAGCTAAAGGCTGCCGCTTTATGCTTGTTTTAAGTATCAGGAAAGAGAAATGTAGCTCATTTTCACTTTAAAGAAAACGCGCTGATTCGGAATTTACAAAGTCGCTTTAAGGAATTCCAACAATGACCCGACATTGTACAAAATCAACAGTAACACACAGGATACTACTTAAAGCCAGTGACAGATAATGAATACATTGCACCGCAGGCAGCGTACTGACCATCATGTGGTATTCCTGCAGCCAACACAACTTGACGCATGAGCCTCGCAAAAATCACACTGATTCTCATGTAAGAACACATTAATAGCTGAATAGCGCATTGTAAGAGCAGCTCTTCCAGAGATTTACAGCAAAAGTTTTGATTTCACTGAGTATGTAGTGCTAGGTTGTTTTAATATGCAAATATTTCCATCACACAAACTGTGCCCTGATTACTGAAGAACCAAAATGGTTGTAGCAGTGCTATTTATGCACCTACAGGTGGAGACATTGCCTTTTCCAATTTGCCAGTGACAGCATTTTTTGAGAGGGAGCTCAGTGAAATGAACAGATTCCTCAGGACAAAAGGCAAAATATTTTGACAGGCAGAGAGGGGGCTCATTGTTACACACAGTTTAGAAGTGGGATATCCTGATGTTTCCAAAGCTAAAAATTGCTAATGCTTCTACACCTTAAACAGGATTTTCCCCCTAGGGTGATAATGATTGATTGAATATGACATTAATATTTTTTAACCATCCACCTTTAATATTTATGTGGGGCTAGGTTACGGTCTTGTAGTGCCAGTTCAATAACAGCGTTTGGCAGATGCGCCTCTGTTCTGAAATAGAGAGGTAATGTTTGACATGGGTCTCATCCTGCTTGAACTGATGCCTGTTGACAGACTGACTAAATCTATCCAGGAGACTATTCTGCTGAAGTTGTCCCAGAAGGCTAATCATCAGTGATATGTGTGAAAAGGTGATGAGCCTCTTATGAAATACTAATTGGTTTACAAGGACAAAACCATGAAAACCTGAAATGAGCAAGACTGTGAGACAGAAGAGGAAAAAAAAAACCCCACTAAGTTAAAGTTTTAAAGCCGCAGTAAAATTAGTAAAAATTGATACACAGTGTAAAGGCAATGTATGTAATTTTACTGTCGTATGCATGAGAGAGATAAACAGGCACAGAGTGAGAGATAAAGTGAGAGCGAGAGGACATCTGTGCGCAGAGAATGCAAAAGCAAATCAATTGAGACAGTTGCGCCCCCATTCTCTTGTGTTGCCAGAGCCCTGTTCCCATGGTCATCCCCACAACTCAAGATATCCCTTGTCTCTTAAGATTAAAGAGATTGATCGGGAGACACCGGCTAATGTGCCAGTCAACTTTCCCTTCCCCTTTCCCTTTTGTCTTTAGGCTGTTCCTTCCTTCTGTGACCCTCATCAGTAACAAAAACCCTTTGAGTGAGGTGCTAAAGCACCCCCACCACCCCTGCATTCCCTTTTCCTTTATCTGTTATTTAACTGACAGACCCTATCTGACCGGTCGAGGACTGACAAGTGTGGGACGGCTGAGGTGAAATGGCGGTAGGGAAGTGCCACTCACTGTAGTGTTATCAGCACATTGCCAATGACAGGAACCTAATCTGACCTGGCTGCTGATGGCTTGTGGCCTATTGACTGCGTTTCTGTTCCGAAGCTGATTCTGGCGACCCCTGAGATACTTGAAGAGGAGGATAATAAGCACACGCGCGTGCCGGTGTATGTGCATATGCATGTGAAACACACGCACACGTATAAATAACTGCACATATTCATTTCTGAAGCAAGCCTGTTGCCCTCACCGCCACTCAGCTCCTTCCTGTCATAGTCAAACTGATAGTTTACTGCAACTTTTTGTAATTAATTACGCATTTGCGAGTGGTGTCACTTTACAGGAGACAAAAAAATCTCGGCCTTCCTTCCTTATTTATCCTTCCTGTAAACACCTGGGTGACTTTTTCTTTCTCTTTTTGGCTGAGTTTTCTGCAGTAGGAAACATAAAGGATGGGGTCACCCCCCTCTCTCCTCGAGGCTTCAAGTTGCCTTACCAATCTTTGGATAAGAAAACTGCCTGTTCAGATCTTCCCTGCTCCGAAGTGCTGTAAAACACACAGTCCCTATTGTCCTCTGCTTTGGTAAAGGTTTAGCGGAGCTCAGGCATGCAGTGTTATTCTTAAAATACTTAAGAAGCTCCTAGTTTTCCTCCTCCCTTGCTGAAATAAAGATCAGTATTTGTAGGTGCCTGCATGTAAGAGCCCTCACTGAGAAAATGGGTTTCACTTTCTTTGTGGTTCTTTGTTCTTTGGGGCAAACAGTCAGCGTAAGCAATATTTTATCCAGTGGATCAAACGTTACACACTGGCAGTAGATAGCTAGCACGGTGGTGTATCAAAAAAAAAAAAAAAAAAAGTGGATCTACTACTGATGCAGTTTGCTTTTGAGACAATTTCAAGGCTACAACAGTTATCTAGGAAGAATTTCTCTAAACTGCTATCCAACATAAATCAGCTTTAGCTTGGTGATAATTCCGTCTGGCGTAAGTCTTGATTAAACCTTTGCTTTTAAACACGTCTCTTGTTCTTGACATTGTCATTTTCTGTTTTCCCTTTAAAGATAATCTTCAAAACCGCTGAAGTAGATAACGCCTCGGAAGCTAATGATGGCTCCAGCCAAGATTTTACTGTCAGCATAGAAACCGGCCCATTAACTTCTGAAGCCCTCTTTGGCAAAGCTCCGTATCCCTTCCATTGCCATCAAAAAGCTATTTTCCTCGGCCAGTCCCACACAACCCTAACAATGAACAGAGGATTAGAACATCTCTCAGTCTTGAAGCAAAAAAAATGCAGAAATGGATTAAAAAAAAAAAATCTCTTTAACAATCATTGGTGAAAACTAGTTGGCAGCGTTTCCACCTCGGGATTTTTCCTGACATGATTCCCAAGAGGCGGTTTTTGCTTTTACGATACAATTCCCGCGCCTGCAACCAGCCAACATGTGGCATTGTGATCCAATCACAGAGATTTTTTTTTTTTTTTTTACCTCCCTTCAGTTTATAAATGGTTAAATCTCTCAGTCTATTGTCAAGGAATCTTCAAAGTGGATGGAAACCACAGGGGAACATTGGTAGTTGTTAATTAATGCAACAGAATCTACAAATGCTTTATTTTACTGATTCAAAAGAGGGAAAAACATGCTTTGAATCTAGCAACAGGCACGTCTAAATCTCATACCTCATCTTCAAGCTGTTACCCCGGACAATGAGAAGCTGTTGTTTCTCTGAAAACCATAAGTAATTTTTTTATTAACTGTGCTATGGTTCCAGAAGAAATCTTTCTTTCTCTGGTCTAGATTTATTGGATTTTTATTCTTCCTGACCATTTATGTTTCCATTTAATAAACTGACGTAAAATGCATTTTGCTCAAATGATCTTTTGTGGTCTTTATGACTATCACTGATTTTAAAGGAAATGGGGAAACATTTCGAGGGCTGTGGTAACAGATGAAAGGCAACTAAAGTGAAACTGACAAAGGTAACTGATAACTTCAGATTTTCTAAATTGCTTTAAATCCATGGAAAGCCTTTGAGCGTTTTGATCGTACACGCACTCATATACAGAGAAGTACTAGAAATTGCTTAAATAATAAAGAAATGTTGTTAATGAGAGTTATGACCTTAAATTGGGAACTAAATTGTTTTCAGAAGTCACCAGTTGATATAAAAGTGCGGGTAAGATCCTGTAGGTCAATAATGGGGTGAGCTGTCTCTCACCCTAAAGACCAACAGGGGTGAAAATCCCTGTCCCTTTGGTGGCCATCGCACACATGTATCCTCTCTGGGATTCAAACACGCTGCCTTTGGCGCCACAATCACTGCCAGATCTTGTGACTTCCTTTCAGACAATTCATTTCACAAGTGTCTCTGAAAGAGCAATGCCGATGGTAGCTTTTGAGGGAGACAAATGTACATAAGTGTGTGTGTGTGTGTTAACGAGTGATGGAGTTATGCCGGTGGCAGTGTGAGAAAAGGACACATATGAGATCAGATAGAGACTAATTCACAACCTGGCCTAAGGACACCAAGCAGGATAATGTGAGACATCTTTTCTAACACAATTTAGGCTAGTCCCAAAGGGACGCAGTGTTTATTTCTTGGCTGAACTGCACGATTCAGGCTCCCTTTAAGAAGCTGTAAAAAAAAAATTAAAAATAATAATAAAGCAACAATGACCAGGAACTACAAAAATCATCATGTCATGATTGTCTTTTAAGTTAATCCAACCAGTTCAAATTATTTCACTCTGAATAACGTATAGAGAACATACTCTAGAAGTCTTTGCGGTTCCACTGACTGTGATGTTAACCGTGCAGATTTATAGTGGAAGAGACACCCAGTGCCAGCCCTTGGCAGCCCAGGCACGGTGCCCGCCCCAAGGGAGGTAGATGATGGAGAGCAAACAGCTAATAATTAATACCATGATTACACAGGCTGCAACAACACTGGGAGACAAACCTTCACACACCCGGGCAGGGTCCTGACGAAGACTGATAGCACCGGAGCATGCGAGTACATGCACAGATGCACAAATAGACATGCACTGTGTCTGTCACACACATACTAACACCAACCAGGGGCAGAACTTAGACAATTATTGCCATAACATCTAACATCTCTTCACTCACAGAAAGATCAATTAAGGCCACACCAGAGCACCGGAGGATTAAAAAAACAGTAATTTCATCATGCTGTTTTGATTTAACAAGGCCTCTGCAACATGGAAGCCTATCTTCTATTCTATTCTATTATGAACCAATGCTGTTTGCTCCAAATAGAGCACCAGCCACTCTATATTAATCCAGCTGCTGCGAGACTTTTAAACTAAATAAATCCAACTTGCTAACCAACCACAAAACCCTTCCTGTCAAACGTGGAGGAGAGGTGATACTATTATTCCAAGGCTAAAATGACTAAAACAAAATGTGTTTAGGCTGTAGCAATAATGCCTAGACCCCCCATGCGAGTGCGGGTGAAACATCCCATCCTACAGCCATTACCTTAGCCACACAGTAGGATAACAACATAAAAGCGTCACAGTCGCCCTCATTAGCAGCTGGGATGGAGTTCTTTTCATTTGTATGTGCATGCACGAGGTCTGTGATGGCTTCCATATGGAACCCCCTTATTCATTTTTTTTAATATAACCAGCATCACGTTACTTTGAGATGAAGTGATTCCAATTTCTCCCAAACCACAAGTATTTTTCTAAATGTGCTTGACATGTCCAGGATTTCCTACCGTTCGAAGGGATGCAGTGGCGGGCGGTGTGTGTTTTCACTATGGTGCGGCTTGCCTATCTCCCTTGTATATGTGTGTGTCAAATCCCAAGAAGGATAGAAATGTGGTGTGAAAAATGTGTGCAGTAACGTGTATGTGAAAATGTGTGTGTGTGTGTGTGTGTGTGTATATAAAGAGATGCCAACCATGAAGGGGCCATGCAAGGCCCAGGGCCCACAGCCTCTGGCCACCACTTCCTACCGCTTCGTGCCACATTGACTTGGTTTCCATTACCACAGTGGAAGGAACAATAAAGGGCTGATGTGGATGTGTGGTCTACCGACACAGCAGAGACCTGGACAGAGTAGGACAGGCTGGACTGAGCTAGTGAAACCATGAGAGGCTCGTGCCTGTGTATGTGCGTGTGCTTTTACCCCTGTCAAATGTTAACATCTCAGTCTGCGCACTTCAGATATTTATCGAGCTAATTTTCTCATCAAATATGTAGTGTTTTCACTGATTTCATTTCCTTTCAATGCTGCAACTTGAATTAGTGTTACATAACCGTGCACCATTTCACTACACTGTCCAAACCAGTGCTCCTTTGGCATTTCTTTTTTTTATTGGAAAGTATGCCCTCTCCTACATGACCCCGCAGAGCAAAAGAACAAAATCATCGCTGAAGATGAGAGAATTAAACGAGATGAAAAACAAAGACTGACAAAAATAAGCTTATGTTGCAGAAAAGAGTTTCTCATCTCTCTCTCCCTCTCTTTTGTTTTTTTTTTTTTTGTTTGAGGAGATGATGACACATTTGATCCTGTCTCACAGCATCACATGTCAGACTCCTCATGCCCTGTCACTCTGACAGCTCACAGCCCGCGAGGCAAAGGATCATGGGTGCTGTGTCAGGCACAGCGGGGAGGTCGGAGGAAGGCAAGCTAAATGCACGACGTGCGTTTCCGCATGTCACTGTGTGTGTACGCCGTCTGTGTGCGATTTTACGTGTGACTAGGGGTTGTGTGTGCCTGTGTGTCAGTCTGAAGGGATGGATGCATGCCATAGGCGAGAGCAACACCATGTCAGGCTGCTAGTAGACGATCCCCATTTCAGATACATTAATACAAACAGTCAGCTCAGCCATGAAACCATTTCCTCCTGTGACTCGTCTCCTCCCTTCCTCTCTGCTCTATGTACGTCAGCAAGGTACGGCAAGGTGCATTAGTCATATGTTAGTTTAAACACACACACACACACACACACACACACACACACACACACACACACACACACACACACACACACACACACA
>JAVDPK010017618.1:0-12420 GCA_034780415.1 Cichlasoma orientale | reverse complement strand
AGATAGATAGATAGATAGACAGATAGATAGATAGATAGATAGATAGATAGATAGATAGATAGATAGATAGATAGATAAAACTTTCACTGATTTAGATCATCATATTTATCAGGTTCATGTCTTACAGACAGTTTCTCAGTTCTGGGCTACAAGTAGGTTATAGGCCTGTTTGATCTGCTCTGTTTTGATGGCCTTGTAGCCTAAAGTATGTGTGGGAACTTAGACCGACATCATTACATAGAGCAGACTATTAAAATGTGCCTGGTGGTCGGTGGAGTGGCGAGAAACAACACCCCAGACTCTCACTGGAGAGCACAGGAGATTACCCGTGCCGATGATCTGATCAAAGATTTTTCCTCCCCAATTATAAGCACGAATCTCTCCATAGGAAAGCTGTCTATTAGTTACTAACATCACAGGCTACGGGAGAAGTCCGAATTATTTTTAAAGAAATTGCTCAGAGTAAACAGCACCGAATCAAGATCCACGAATAAAAAGCAATTAGTATGGTGTTTGTAGCTAGTACGGGATAAATGGCGAAAGAAGGATGATACAAATGGTTCACATTTTCTGCTTCACAGAATCATAATGGTGCAATAAAATGCAATTAGCCGATCGCCGGTACAGATCAGATTGAAGCGCATGCACTCATATTGTCGCTGAAGTGCAATGATATGCGGAGTTAATGACTTAATACCATCCCTAACGCAGGCTAGAACTCGTGTCTACTCGGATAGGTTTTAATTAAAATGCATAGTCTAATTTATCATGCAGCGGATCCTTATTGCGGGTGGCATATCTAGCCTTTGTACCGCCTATCAACCTGTAACACCGCACAGCCAGCTGTTATGTGCCGTGAGTGTGTCTATTATAAAGTGCAACTTGTTGTATAAACGTTCTGTTTGAGCCGTGGCCTGTGTTAAGAGACAGCACTTCAGACAAGTCAGAAATATTTTCTTATAAACTTCGTTCGCATTGCAACACGAATCTCCTGCAATGCCTACCAGTCAAACCAACTTTCTTGCAGTAATTCCTGCAGTAATTTCAGTACCTGAGCCGGAGACTTTTATGTGAGCGCTTGTCGCGTAGCCAATTCTTCCCGTAGCTGATATGTCCAGCGGTGCTCCCAGAGGCAGGTGTCTAACCCTCAAACCTCCGTCACAGTGCTGACATCAAAATCACTTCAGCAGATACAAAATCCATGCACAGTATTCAGAACTTTCCGCATCAAAATTCAGAATCCTTCGTCCACCGCCATCCGACAGTCTGAAGAACGGAGACAGTTTTCAGTCCGGGGGAATATGCGGCTGTAAGTTATGAGCAATTATATTATATAGACTGTTTTATGATGGAGCTGGGAAACGGAGAATCTCATTCCATAAAAATACCCCTACTGTGTGCCATTTTCAATCCCCAGTAACTGATCCTTGTGAAGATTTGCACTCGCTGTCGCATCCCCTTGGTCCAAGTTTCTCCAGCCCTGATCTAAGTAGCTTAGAGCGCACTCTAAGGACGCACTGGATGTCTAAAACACAGCAAAAGAAACGTCATTTTTGCAACGTACAAAGGAGACAGCTAACCGGTCCTAAACAAGAAGCCCATCTGAAGCATTTCCAGACGGCAAGTGGTGAGATACAGTGGGTACCTTACTTGCTCCCCTAGCTCCCTCTCTCTTTTCTCTCTCTACTCATCAGAGCGTGGGAGGAGGTGGGGCTCCCATCCACCGCAGCACACAGCAACTTCATACTCCACATTGCATTATGCCAGGGCTGCCTACCAGGAAATTATGTGGTGCCTACAGTTTAACAGGATCTTATTAAACTGGGTCAACTCAAACAGGGGGATGCACCTTATTAAATAAGCTTATCAAGAAATCACTGCGCTTGCCTTGCACTATTTTAATTCTTGTTAAGTCTCTTTTTTTCTGTCAAAATTGCTCATTAATCGCACGATGTGTCCAAATTTGATGTAACAGGTAGCCAGCACTGGCAGTTTACTTGTTGATATGCATTACATGTGGCAAAATGAGCGGCCTAAAATGGAAGCTGTTTGGCCACTATTTATTCATTTGGCGCCACCCTCAGGCGGTTATAATAGGAAAGGGAAGCAGCAGAGTCTGTATCTGCTGAGGAAATAGCGGGAATTAATGTTAATAATCCTTGATGTAGGAGTAATATGCACTACAGTGTTGCGTTCTTGGAGACAATGACTATCAATTGCATATGAAACAAACTATGCTGTTGGTGTACAATTGAATAAACTAGTAATGTGTGGCATCATCTGTTAAAACTGCAGCAGTGTAATTAAAAAACCAATGCTTTTGCTCAGGGCTATAAATCAGCATGGCTCAGCAGGGAGAGAAATTCATCCCACGCCACAGTTACTCTCTTCCTTTCTTCCTGAACACTGATGCCAGTGATCATAACTGCTTAGGCATAAAGCAATGGACCAGGAGTAATGAGTCAAATGCAGGGTTTTGTCACAAAGGAAAGCCTTAAGCAATGTCCCCCGGAGAAAACTTGATTTCCTATCTTCCCAATCCATTCAGAAGCAAGAGTTTATCAGAGTGTTTCCAGTCTGTGATCCTTTACTCCTCCCCCATCTCTCATTAGCTGCAAACACACAGCTGTTGGGTTACCTCTCCAGGGCTCCCATTAAGGGCTGCCACTCAGGCTTACAGTGTCCCTGAGCCAATCATATTAGAGCTCCCGCCCACGCATCGCCACCGCTATGCTGCTTTTCAACAGCCATACTAATAACATTTAAGTAATTTCACAGGTGGCCCAGAAGGCGCCTGAGAACACAGCAAGGTAGCCTACAAAATGAAAGGGTAAATGTTGAAGGAGAAAAAAAAATGAACATTTTATGCATACAAATTAAAATCAATTATGAAATAATTAGGAGATTGTGAGTCAGTGTTCCAACAAAGTGACCAACCCAGTTGAGTGAAATCTTTATGTTTCATTATAGATGTGTTAAAGCATCATTTATGTCATTTGGTTGCTTGATGATCTTTTTTTTGTCTAATTAAATATTTTGTCTTAAGCTGTTGGAAGTTGAAGGCAGCATTTCAAGACAATTGCAATGAAAATGATTAAATGGCGACCTTGTTAAAGTTTCATTCAAAAGGTTTTTATAAGCTATGTGGGATTTATATTTTTGCATTTATTTAACCAGACAGAAGAGACAGACCAAGGCCATGATTTAACATTTCGATTGTCTGTTCCAGGTATAACTGGTTCAGTGTGGACTAAAACGCTGCATTTGATGTCTTTATTAGCCAGTTTAAAGAGGGCAGGCTGGTTTGATTCCCATTCTCCTTTTCCTGGTGGCCATATTATGATGTGAGGGAAAAACGAGGACAAGGGAAGGATAATAGGTGAATCAGAAGAAAGGCAGATTATGCCCCCAAACACTCTCAAATTTCCCAAAAGGGCCTGCCCACCATGCAGAATCTGGCCAGCACATTGTCTGCAGCCAGCACCATGAATATTACAGTCTCATACTTGGCTTTATCTGATTTATTTCAAAGCTGACCTAGTCCAGCCAGCACATTCAACAAACATCAATTAAGAACTTGGCAAGTACTCCAGAAAATATGTTTTCAGGACCCATTTCCAATTACGTCAATTGATGCTGAAAACTTGGAAGCTCGGTAGGCTCGAATACTTTTAGGCAGACGGAATGTTAGAATTCCAAGCTCGTGTTTTGTTTGCTCTCACAGCAACACAGCATGTGAATGTGATCTGTATACATTTACATCTATTCTCTTATCATAAACCACACCTGGAGCGCCTTCCCTCCTCCCACAAACACACACTTTCAGGGGAGGCACACACAGAGAAACGACAGACACAACAACACGCAAGAAGCAAGGTGACGCGCACTCAACACAAATGGACATCAAAAGCAGGAAAAATGAGGTAAAAACACTGTCAGTATATACTTTGAAGAGCAAATCCATACTGAATGATAATGGGCAAAAAACTTCTGCCACACTGTTCTCTGCAGATACAAATGTTCAAGGGTGGGGTAACTCTTGTCACATCCTAGTCAGTTTTGCTTTTGACAGATGATTGAATAGACCCACTGTGCCATCATAGGGTGTGGCCAGACATACTACAAGATTTAAGCCCACAGGCATCAGTGCAGCAGCAGTTCTCTGCCATATGTGATCTGGAGCGGCTTTGCTCTCCAAATGTCACCCCAATAAAAATAAAGTGAGATATGTCAGTTGTGGAGAAAAGCATCCTTTATCTTTCTTATATTTCTTTCCTCTTCCTTCTCGTGCTGACTCTGAGTTGAAGAATATGGTGCATTCAAATATTTAGAAAATCTACTTGTGGAGCAGAAGCATATGGGTCAACTGACAGATAGAGGGAGCAGTGATGCGAAGAGAAAAAAATTTACTGTTCTTTAGCCATTCAGCCCTGAGACACAGCCCAGCAACACAAATTATGAGGCAAGCTTTGACCAAAAATGTAAATCTGATTTGTAAAATTGTTATTTTCAGATATATATGCATATAAATATCTGTATGTATGTAATATTGATTATTTCTTTAAATAGCCCAATATTCTTTATGGAATTATTATATTTATGTGAAAAGACGTTAGCAGTAATGCCACAGGGATATGTTAAGAATATTTACTCTCAATTAATAGATACTTGGTTTAAATAGTGGACTAAAAATAATAAAAATTTGAAGCAGCTAAAAGCAATGAATAATTAGAAATATTAGCTAAACTGATTAATTGAAGCAGGTGCCTAATGAAAAGGAATACATGAGAAAAAATGGTTACAAATAGTTAATGATAATGGCTGATTGATGGAAAAAAGGTTGAGAGACAATAATTAGTCTTGGACAAATGGTTAAAATGTCAAATTGTAATAAATATAAACACTGACTGTTTGTCAACTTTGACATTAACACAATTAAAAAAACAGAACAGTTTGATTTGAATATAAAAAATGAATAAATAAATAAATCCAAATGAATCCGCATGAGCGCAATTTTAATCTGTTGAAGGCGAATTTCAACAAATTAAAATATGAGACCATAAAACAAATAAATAAGCAGTGGACAACTGTAGACATCAGTTGTTGAAATGAAGGAAATCCTCCATCATGTCCGTCAGCTTGTTGAGATTGTATCACCAGTAACAGCTTTCACACCCTGCCAAGTTTCAAGATTTTTTTTATTGCTAATTTATGCTTCAGTTCCATAATCTGGAGCACAATACATGAAGCTCCCTAATGATGGAATTCTGCATGATCGAATCCAAAAATTTTCGGCTCAGCTGAGCAAACAGTTTCACTACCTCACAAGACGTCGCAGATTTGATTTTGGCATTATTGATTCATCACACAACCTCTCCTTGGTCAGGAGAGCTGAAAGTGGGGATTATTTACATTATAATGGGTGCAAAGTAGGCTGAGCTTAAACCTAAATTAAAATGTTGCTAGAGCATTGCGGATGTGTAAATGCCACCGCAGACACACGATGCAAACCAAACTTTGTCAGAAAACTCTAAATTTGATGTTTTTCATGTCAATAAGAAAAACAGCTCAAAAAATGAAATAAATAAAAGAAATCAGTCGCCTGAGGTGGCCGTGATCTAACAACGAAAATGTTGTAATGGACAGCTGATTTCCTAATGGCAGACAGGCATCTGAAGAGATTTAAAAGATGTGTGTTTATAAAGCTGTCAGCACCACATGAACAACTCGCCATCACTCCTGTCAAGATTTACCTTGGTGTCTGACTGCGTGGTAGGCGTTGGATGTGGGGGAGTGTGTGTGTGCGTGTGTGTGTGTGTGTGCTTGCGCGTGCGTGTGTGTGCATTCAAGATCTGCAGTTAGAAAGGCTGAACAATTTACCGGCAATATCTGCACGAGCAGCTACTGATTTTGTTGTCGTTACACATCATGCAGATGCCTTTTATTTCCCCCCCACACAGCAACATACATGAAAGCAGCAAATAGGTGGCACTACATGTTCTTGAGGAAAATCTTTAAAAGGAAAAAAAAAAAGAAAAATATGGAGCCAGTCAGCTCGGTTACAAAGGCAGCATGAGTAAAAAGTCAAGACTGGCTACAGTCATAGGTTAAGGCTGTGCTTATTCTTCTGCATTTATTCCTTCTGTATGAGGTCTGACCCACACCTCACCTTACAGCATAGACAGACAGTATATGTTGGCAAAAAAAAAAAAAAAAGCTTCTGCTTCTAGATTTTATTCAGTAGGTATGCTATACGGTTAACTTGCATTTTAAAAAAAAGAGAGAACACTTGAACTTTATGCTCATGTGGTTTGGTTAATTAACAGAAAGGGCTCTCTCAGAGGCAGGAATATCCACATCATCCTTCCCTTGTGTAGAAATATCAGAATCTGAGAAAACAAGGTGCTTTGCAAAGAGCTCTTTCCTTTTCACCAAACTGGACTTCAAACAAGCAACAAATGCAGAGATTTTTTTTTAAATTAATTAACACTTTAGTAAATATGATGTGGGAGTAATCCTATTACTGCCATGTAAGCGTGTCACCATGTCTTATTTGAAGGCTTTCTTTATGTTACTCAATAGGCCACATTTATTCCAGGTACTGTGTGGATGTCAGTATTTCTCTCATTGGAGTATGGTGGTTGGCTTTGTGTTTAGCCTTCCAAGAGCTGGAGCACTTTGCATTTCGTCTTTGTGCTCATTGTATATGTTTGCCACTGGGTTTGGAGTATATTCAAATGATTAAAAAAGCAGCAAAAAATAACACTTCTGATAGTGAAACAGTAGGCTTTAAACATCCCTGCAGTCATTTGCTGCACAGCACAGTTCCTAACCCTAAATCAGCTGCAGAAACTGGGAAGGAGATAGTGAGAGAAAATTAAGCTACTTAGCATTTTGAATGTGCTTTTTTACAAAGATTAAATTGTGTACAAAGTCATAAATAAAGATTGTCATTTTGAATGGGTTAGCAAATGGTATCATTCATTCACTGTAGTTGTGCGATCTGAATCAGAGACCAACAAGCTGAACTGAGGATTAAGTTATTTTGCCTCAGTTTTCAAACATGTGTTTTTCTTTTTGTGTCAGCTGCAAAGATTCTAACTCAGTAACAGATGCTCAAGAGATGAGTGAATCAAAGAAGAAAAAGAAAAACCTATGGCATAGTGTTAACAGGCAAGTTATCTTGCTTTAAATATCTATTTAGTCATACTGGTCTAAATGGAATATAGACAAGCTAGGCAGCCATGTAATACTAATAAAATAACACAATAGCAGATGCAGATTGGCATTTAGTTACTTTAGCCTGTAACCATGGCTAAATTAATGCTTGTCTCCTGCACTATAGCAGAAGATAAGGCAGGTATTCAGGTATTTATTAGCTCCCCTTAATATTTTAAATTAGCCCTTTAACTTGCATCACTATTTCATTTTACCAAATGCTTCAAACATCAGCGTGAGGCAAATTTAGATTGTGCTCACGTGCACGTACCATGACCTGCGGCTATTGAGAATACTTTTGTACATTTTCATGCGTAAAAAGATGCATATATTTTAAATGAATAGTGAGCTATATTTTGAGAGATAAAAAAAAAATGAAATGTCTTAACATAAAATATAACACAGAGAATCTGACAATCTGTAAAAGTTCCATGAGCTGCAATACATAAAACTTCAAAATGACTTGGAAATATGTGGGGAAAATACCAGTGGTTATTGTTGTTTTCATTGTGTTATGTCGGTAAAATGGTGTCTCATTTCATAGTTTAATAATTCAAAATCAGACTCAGGCCTTTAAGGAAATCTGGGGAAATGACTACAGCAGGAAATCACTTTCTTTTCTTATCACATTCAAATTATTAAAGTCTACTTGATGAACACCCTATTTACAACAAACATGAGATAAAAAGGAAAAAAAAGTTTTTCTATTTGGATGCAAATGACCAAAATAGTAGTGTCCGTGTGTACCCGACTACACAAGTCGCTCAACTCGTCATACAGTTTAAATTATAATTAGTCAAACGTACTAAGAAAATGCATGCAAACCGACTGACTTAAAAAAAAATAACAAGTGGAACAGGAAATGTATGTTCTACTAACAGTAGATTTTTCAGTGTCGTTGGCTTACACTCGAGTTAAGTAGCGAGTAAAAACATGACACTTCTTCGTGCTAAAGGCTTCCATCCCATCTCACTTAAGAAAAGCCATCCTGTGAGAAGATTCTGAACAACACAATAAAAGCAAAACAGAAATGTTTGCTAAATTCAGAAGAAGAAGTTACCAAGAAGATTGGATTCTATGGGCAGCAAATAAAGTCATAAATAAATTAAAAAGCAGACAGAGTTATTTACAAGACAAAAAAAATTCACAAATGTAAGCCAAACCTTTTTCACTACACTACATTTACCTCCCAAAACAAAGAATATTGAGGAAAATTATTCTAAAACACTAATATATTCTACAAGAAACATTCAAAGATCCACCCATGATAACTTTGAAGAGAGGACGAAATTTAAGAGACAAGTTAGTTAAAGCGTGCCAGTACTCCAAAACCCTAAATACTACACTCACAACTACATGTCTTCATGGCAACTTCAAGTGTGGTACCTCCATAAATTGTCAGTACACCAAAATATGAAGTCTTGTAAGTACCCAATTAATTGGAAAAACTGTTTGAATTAAGGGCTTCATCACTGGCAAAACAAAAAAAAAGTGATCTATATGATGCAGTGTCCATGTAATAACATATATGTTGGCAAAACACCCTTTTCTTTAAAGGGATACGTCTCTGAACATAGGAGCTCCATTAAGAGAAAAGACACGACCAATCCTGTTGCCAGACACTTCCATGAAAATCAGAATCAGATTTTATCCTTATTTTTTACAGTCGCAGAGTTGATTAAGCTCATCCAGAGAGTGGCTGATGTTAATGTTTTTAAGAAGAGGGAAGCTTTTTGGATCTTCTACTTTATGTTTGTTTCCAGGAGTATAAATGAGAACCTCTCAATCCATGAGTTTGTGTAGTATACAGTATATTTCTTTTTCTTTTTTTTTCTTTCTTTCTGCTTTCTATAATTTTAAACCAATTTTCAATAAATTGCCACATTTTATATGTATGATATATCCTTCATTAAGTAGTTTATTGTCATGGTTTAATTACTGTCATGTATTTTTTCTTAACATATCCTTTTTTCACTTTTAAGTGTCCTTCACAGTGGATGTACATAATATTGGATGAGGAAAAACTTGAAACATCACCATAAATTCATACTCTTTCTGTTTAAGTACTAAATGTACCTAGGTTTGACATCAGTCACTCCCCAATTGGCTTTATATCCTTTATGTCACATGATCTTTTGCCCACGCATCCTTGCTGGTGCTCTATTGTGGGACATATATTGGATATAGACAATTGGGTGTTTTAAATTTTTTTCTAGAATTTTTTTCTGTGCAATCCCACATTTAAATGGATTGTTGGATAGGTATACTGGACACATTGGTTGTTAACATTTTTTTTCCAATAAGGAATTGTTTTAAAGTACTGTCTGCAATATAGTCCACAGGCTGAAGCATGTTGGTCATGCAATAAAGCTGTTCTTCATACTACAAGTGTTGCTGGAGTTTTGACCTTGGAAGTATGTGAAATTGTGCCAAAAACCTTCATTCGGATTCCACAGATGAGGCCCAAATGACAGAAAACAGGTTTAGTCTGCCAAGTTGGCACCGTTTATATATAAAAATTCACAAAGCATAATTTAGTTCCACTTGTGATGGTGTAAAACTATTTCAAGAAACTGCAGACATGCTTTTAGTTATATTCAAACTCTAAAACCTTAGCTAATTCTAAACATTTACAGATTTAGTAAGTCTCTTCTTTTCTGTCCCCAGCCAAACATCAGTCTTTGAATAAATGAAAAAGTGTTTTTAATGGTTTTAGGGTACTGCAAGGGTAAAACATTAACAGCCCAAATAAGAGGAAAAGTACTTGAGGTAGATTTTTGAGACCATCCAGTAAAATACCTCTCACAAAATTGATGTCAGTAGACTTTGGATCAAGGTGGAGATGATGTGGAGAGATGACCCCAGACCCCAGGCCTCCTCACTCTAGAAATTTTGTTTAAAATAAACAAAAGCCATATATGATCCGTTATCAGACAAGTCTTTACAGTTATCATATTTATACAAAAAATTTAAAAAAGAAAAAGAAAAAAAAACAAACAAGATAACTAAAGGGTCAGGAATATGATTTCATATATGAACTTTCAACTGTGATTTGGTGCTTCCTCTTTGGGAAAACGCCTCCTTCCTGCTATCAACAGCTACGAACCACAACATATTACATGAAAAAATATTGTCAATTTCCATCACTTTAAAATACAGGAGTTATAGTTTATACTTACTGCACAGTATTTAGATTCTTAGGGCTCAAATGTTGGGCCACTTCATCTACATCCAAATATATATATATATATATATATATAAAACCAGTTGATCCATTCAATGATTCATTAAAAAAAGATAGGCTACATTCACTAATTTCCTGAGTTGTTGGTAAATGTTGGCTGAAATAATCTTAAGAATAAAGAATTTCATCACTGCTGAACTCACCCACACAACTTTTTTCAAAGCCACTGTAGCCTGACATTACTGCTTTTCAAGTTTTCAAAAAACTTGATCTTGCTGTCTACATAACAAAATCTTCTGTCCAATAACAGAAGTTGATTATGACCTAGGTTCATTTATAATATTAATCTTACAGGTCTTGCAAAGTGTTTGCTGTTAATAATACAGTAGTCATTGAAAGCAAAGCTAAGCCTGTGCCAGCTGAACTATCAATGTGCTAAAATAAATAGTAAATATGCAACATAGTTCATTTGGTCTGTTACAACATCATATTTAACTATTTAAGAGTGAGTAACAAATTAATTTGAGAAGTATATTTCTGAAGCATGTTTTCTGAATACTCTTAACAATAACATCCAGCATATTCAGTAAAATATAAAAAATGACCAAGGTTTCTTTCTTTCTTTCTTTCTTTCAAAAATTTCATCCATATGAGAGTTCCAAGGTGAAAACCACTGCTGACCAGACTTTGGGGAAAATATTCTGTGGACTGACGAGACAAAGGCATAACTTTTTGAAAGGTTCATGTCACGTTACATATGGCAGAAAACTAATACAGCATTTCATAAAAGGAACATCATACCAGCGGTTAAACATAGCGGTGGTAGTAGTGTGATGGGCTGGGACTGCTTTGCTACTTCAGGACCTGTATGACTTACCGTAATTGATGGAACCATGAATTCTGCTATCTACCAGCAAATCCTGAAGGAGGATGTCCAGCCATCAGCTCCTGCAAGGGCACTCGGGTTATGCAGCAGGACAACGATCTAAAACACAGCCAAAATTCCTCCACAGTGATGTGAAAACCTCAGTGTCAGTTACTGCAAACGCTTGATTACAGTTCTAGCTACCAAAGATGGCACAACCAGGTTATTAGGTTTAGAGGGCAATTACTTAAAAAAACAAACAAACTATAAATGAATACAATCTAAAGATAAGGACACAAGCCCCAGTCTTCTGGGGGATGAGTTTGACTAATGCCACCAGCACAGGCTCCAAAAACAGACTTGTCGCCCTTTAAATCTGCAAACACTCACGTGTCATTTCGGTAGTCATCTGCAATCGACCTATGCTGTCATGTAGGAATGAGAGAATGTCAAAAATAAAGAAAGAGAAAAAGCTAGGCCATTCCTTAGCTTTAAAGTGTGGAGATTTATAAAATAATTGGATAAAATTTTATTTATTTATTTAAACCTTTATTTAACCAGGGAAACAGATTAAGAACAATTTCTTATTTACAACTGTGGCCTGGCAAAAGGCAAAGCCTTTTGAGGGGAAGGGAATAGGGAGAATCAAACAATACAGAACAATGACTAACAAAACAATATACAACAAATGATAATCATAAAATCACAGTAACCACTCTAAGTAATAAAACATCTACAAACATCCTTAAAAAGGTTTTTCAAATGACTCTTAAAAATAGGAACTGAAACGAACATAATCAGTCCAGTCCAGTCTCCAGTCTTTCAGAGCAGCAAAAGCCGACGCCATCGAACCCAAACCAGACTTGGTCCTCAGAGTCTTTAACAATAAATATTGTGAAGAACAAGTGTTGTATCTTGTAACAGACCCCGGCTGCAGTAACTGACAAAGGTATGAAGGTGAATAACCCAAAAGGGTCTTATAAATAAGAGTGAACCAGTGAATATTACAGCGAGTATGTAAGGAGGGCCATTTAACGTGAGTGTCATGATCCTGGGCCGGTGGCCCAGTGCGCTTCATGTTTTTGAATTAGAGTTAGTTTTGTATGAGTATTTGAGTTATCATGATTTTCTGTTTAGTCATTTGTGTTTTGTA
>JAVDPK010017616.1:0-12421 GCA_034780415.1 Cichlasoma orientale | reverse complement strand
GTTAGCTGTTTTACAACTACTCTTTCAAGGATTTTTG
This sequence comes from Cichlasoma orientale, assembly GCA_034780415.1. Classification (NCBI taxonomy): domain Eukaryota; kingdom Metazoa; phylum Chordata; class Actinopteri; order Cichliformes; family Cichlidae; genus Cichlasoma; species Cichlasoma orientale. The sequence goes on along the minus strand of JAVDPK010017616.1, from coordinate 12,384 downwards.
AGAGAAAAGGAAGGTTGGAGATTGGCCTATAATTAGCTAAATTTGAGTAGCTAGTGTATGTTATGCTCAGCTAAGTTTCTTTATTTTAAGTTTCTTCCTCTGTGTGTATTTTTTTTCCCCACACCATTTTTTTGTACAGACACCGTTCTCACAAATGGACAATTTTGATTATTCGTTTCAAGTGTACATTTTAGGGTTTTTGAATTATTCAATAATTTGTCACACACACACAACCCACCCCCTCACCCCCCAAAATCTCTCCCAATTCAAGTGAAGGGGCGGGCTAGAGTGGACTAATTAGCTGACAAAATAGGAGAAGCAGAAAATTACATTTGAATTTTTTCTCTCTAATCTGCTTCTGATCCCCTGATTTTAAATTTACAGGCATAATTTTCTACTAAATGGAAGGAAAAATTCTCTTTCAGATGATGGATGGATGGAAGGATGGATGGATGGATGGAAGGATGGATGGAAGGATGGATGGATGGATGGAATGATGGCTGGACTTCGGGTGGCTGTAGCTCAGGAGGTAGAGCAGGTCACCCACTGATCGGAAGGTCGGCGGTTCGATTCCTGGCTGCTCTGGGCCACATGCCAAAGTATCCTTGGGCAAGATACTGAACCCCAAGTTGGAGTATGTTAGACAATAAGCACTTAGCTTAGATTCTTACTCATGGAAGTGCTTGTATGAATGGGTGAATGCAAACGTGTTGTATAAGTGCTTTGAGTGCTCCAAGAGAGTAGAAAAGCGCTATATAAGAACTAATCCATTTACCATTTACTATGTCTTTCTCACAGACTTAGACTTAGGCATTTGACCAAGAGGAGCGCCATCTAAGTGCCTCATTTAAATCAATCATAATTCAATCAAGGTTTTTTGAGAAGAGCAGAAAATCCTTCTTTTTCTGTCTCACTCCTCTGACCACATTATTAAAACTAGGAACACATGAAAAACATATCTTTAGAGCAACGTCTTGAGACACTCATATATATATTTTTTAAACCATATCGATATGAGTTGCCCTTCTGACTTTATTAGCTGTTTTTCATGAGAAGTGCTATCTTATCTTGCAACTGGAGTCATACTGCACTTTAAAGGCAAATCATCACAGCTTCAAGTAGTTAAGCTGCTCCTGTCTGCCAATTTCTCACATACACATACTGATGGACAACAGACAAGTCCAAGACCCTGCAGTCACTAACAGGAGGGACAAAGTATGTGTCAGATTTTCAAAGTAAGAGCCCTCAGTTTCTTAATGGAAGCCCATTATCCTTTGATTACTTCTTGGAATGATCAAAATACTTTAATGCGATCCCCCTTAAGCTTTTTTAGGTAACCTATTTACCTTCAGAAAACAACGGAACATGTCCAGCAGTATGATTTTTTATTTATGGTTTATACTGTACATGACCAATTGACTGAGACCAAAGAAACGTCAAAAAAAAACAACCTCAGTCCACTTGGATAAGTGGAAGAAAAAAGATGGATGAATAGTACCCCCCCCCCCCACTGTTTTGACTTTTTATTACATTTCTCATTGGATGCTCATATTTATCTCTCTTTCTAGTCTATTAATATTTTCAGTTGCAGCCACCTAATTTCCCTGAGGAATACAGTAAACTTTCATCTTATAATCATACATTCGGGTTGTACCTCTCTCCAGTGTAGCCAGCTGTGCACTGGCACTGACCGCTGATGTGGTCACACAGGCCTCCGTTACGACATGTGCACTCCTGGGAGCAATTAATGCCAAAAGATCCGAATGGACATGGCTGAGCGCACACTGGACCCTGATGGGGAAGAGTATATCATGTTTATATGCACATTGAACTTTTATCTACGAAGGAGCCAAAATGTATTTAGCAAAATGAGTTATTGGTCACATTAGGCAATGGCAGTAATGTCAACAATATCCAATGCAGCTTCAAAATTCTCCATTCTAAGAAAAACTATTCTATTCTATTCTGTTCTAAAAACACTTGACTTATGTTCATGGCCTGGATTGGAGCTTGAATTTTTGGAAAATTAACTAAGATTAACTTAAACTGTGACAAAGTGTTTAATATATGCAACCTATTAAAAAACAAACAAACAAACAAACAAACAAACAAACAAACAAACAAACAAACAAATAAACAAAAAAATCTACAGGATATCTAAAGGTCATTTCTGTTACTTGAAAACCTGGGCTCTGATTTCCTATTTTTTAAAGTAATATTAGAGACAAAAATGTCTGGAGTCCGATACTGAGCGAAAATGATATAACTGGATAACTGAAAGGTAATCCCACGGGGTAACTGCCAGCTTCACAGTAAAAGTGCTTGTTTTTACTATTGACAGGCTCAAGATTGTGTCTGACAATATGATGGAGAGGGTCCCTGCAGACTAAGACATGTGTCTATTGTATAACAGAAATCTCATGGGAGGTAAGTTGTTGCAGGAAGGCAACATTGTACACAAGACTAAAAGTTAGAGAGAGTTGTGGAGGGACACGTGGAGAAATGTTACAGAGCCGGGAGTCCACGCTCATTCCCAGAGCTTCAGATGCTGCTGGACACAAACACAAACACAAACACTGGCTCTGGTTGAAATACTTGTAATATGTGCCACTACCATCCTCCTAACGCCTATGCCACTCTTTGTGACTTCTGACAAAATGCAGGATGAAAAGACATCGGTGCATGGAAATTGCAGCTTTCCATTAAGTAAAACTAAACTAAACTAGCTAAAATGAAAACCTACTTACTCATCTCCCAATTATGTCACACAGTAAAGTGTGACACTCGGCGAACCTTTCATAGACTACCTTTGGGGACAGGAACAAACTGAAGTTGTGGCTAATTGCACTCCAAATGAATAAAGGCACTGCACCTTGAACCCTGCCATTGTGTTGGCAATCGTATCGAGGTGACTTCTGCCACCCAAATAAAAGAAAAAAAATCCTGAAGTAAAGATGCGTGTGGGATTTAGACCGCTCTTAGACTGGAGAGGATTGCTGCAGAATGAATGGAGCTTAGTTTATCTTGATGACCTGACATCAGTATGGCACATAAATGTATGGCATCAAAAATAATCACAGATATGTTGCCCAAGCTTGAGATCTGACCAATTCTGAACATTTATGTTCCTATTAATAATTTAGATCCAGATGAGAGAATAGAGCTCAGGACACAAAATACCAGAATTTTCTTTTAAGCTTCAGAGACAGAAAATCAGCTACTGTAACATTTTGTTGGCAGTTATTCAGATCAGGAAAACATCTGAGCAGACTTCAACAGAACTAAGAGTCTGAGCCAGCACCCAATGCCACCTTTTGATATTCACATTTGCCACTTAAAAAAGGTTTTAAAGAGAAAGAGTTCTATAAAATAGTATCACAGATAAACTGCTGCTAAAGCTTAAATATTCCTTTTTGCACATTAATTTGATGCTTTATATGTTGTGTATGTTTTGCAAGCCTTACCATCCAGCCTTCGGGACAGGAGCACTCCCCAGTGACATGATGACATGTTCCTCCATTCTGACAGGGACAGTGGTGCTCACACAGGGGGCCATGTTTACCTGGAGGACAAGGCTCCTCACAGCTGGAGAGGAAAGAGAGCAGGACCAGGTGTTCACGCTGAGTGCTGAAGCCTTTAGTCAAAGTTTCACACAGACAAGTGCAAATAATATCTAATGCCGATTATGATATAGGTTACCTCAGTTCCTTATGAAATGCTTATTAGAAAATAACTTATTCTAGAAGAGCACTAGAAATTAAGATCATCTAGATCCGCCCTCTAATTTTGCTACTCTGAAGAGAAGTAATAAAAACAGTTCTGGTGTGTATTGTCTGACACAGTTCAACTTCATGTGAAACAGGTCATGTTTATATGGAAACGTGTTTCTACCCCTGAAAAAAAACCACACACACACAAACAAACATTTTTTTGTCATCCATAGGGCAAAACTTCAGATTATTATCTCACAATTTAAAGTTACGTAACTCCAAATTTTGACTTACTAATATTCACACGCCAGTGAACACATCGGAGAGCGACTTGGGGTTCAGTATGTTGCCCAAGGATACTTTGAGATGCAGACTGGAGCAACCAGGAATTGAACCACCAACCTTCTGATTAATAAGTGACCTGCTCTACATGTGGAACCAGCTCCCAGTTTGGATTTGGGAGACAGACACCCTCCCTATTTTAGATTAGGCTTAAAACTTTCCTTTTTGATTAAGTTTATAGTTCGGGCTGAATCAGGTGACGCTGAACCCTCTCTTAGTTATGCTGCAATGGACCTAGGCTGCTGGGGCTGGGGGAGGGGGTAACTCTGTTCATACACCACTCTGCTGTTAATCATTAGTTATTATTAATCTCTGGCTCTCTTCCACAGTGTGTCTTTTGTCCTGTCTTCCTCACCTCAACCCCAACCGGTCACTGCAGATGGCTGCCCCTCCCTGAGCCTGGTTCTGCTGGAGGTTTCTTCCTGTTAAAAAGGGAGTTTTTCCATCCCACTGTCACCAAGTGCTTGCTCATAGGGGGCCGTTTGATTGTTGGGTGTTCTCTGTAATTACTGTAGGGTCTTTACCTTACATTATGATGTGCCTTGCGGCACTTTAGTATTTTATTGAACGTTACTCAACTCACAAGGCCCCAGTGTATCCGGGTGCACAGAGGCACTCTCCAGTCTGGTGGTGGCAGGTGGCGCCATTGAGGCACTGGCACTCGAGCAGGCAGTCTTTGCCATAAAAGCTGGGGTCGCAGGGCTCCTCACAGCGCCAGCCCTGGTAGCCGTCAGTGCAGACACAGGCTCCTGTTATTGGATTACATTTGGCCCCATTGCGGCACTGACAGCGGTTACTGCAGTGCGGACCCCAGAAGTCACTCTCACAGCCTGTAAAGAAAAGGGAGTGAGTGAATCATTAGATGATTTAAAACTGCAAATTATAATGAGATCCGACACATCAGAACATTTACTTGTAGTTTTATTTTGCAACGCCAATTTCACAGCTGCAATGAGGGGATGGTCATCAAGCAAGGAACTTACTGCACTCATTGTGTCACACATTTGTTAATCTTACACGAAACACAACCTGAGCATCTGAGCTTTAGACACAGAACACCTCAGTATGACAGAATATGCATAAAATAGCAAACATCTGTAAGATTTGCCACAGCAAACCTGGAAACTGGCCTGACACACCGGCTTAGAACGCCATAATAACAGGCAAGTGGAGACTAGAACAATTTTTCCAAGAATTTCCCATGATTATGTTTTACAGTGTGGTTGATTTCAGTACATTTTCAAATAAGAAATACTGTAAAAAAATAATATGGAATGTTTAATCCGACTTCACAATTATATTGAAAAACAGTAAATATGATGAAATCAGATTGTTTGTTGTGACATTTGGTCAGAACACAAAGGCAAACTAATCTCCAACAAGATACATATGAGCATAGATAAAAGATACAAACTTGATTTTGTATTTTTTATATCGCAAACTAAATTATGCTAATTTACATCTGTTCAATTTTATTATTTTTTCAGTGTAACTGATTATGTACATTATTAGTAGGTATTACTGTAGGCTACAAATCACAAGTTATAAATAATAAGGTAGAAACAGGATAACAAACAGATTGCAGTTTAAAATGCTGATGAATGATAGAAGAGGGTACAGTAAAGGAAACGGTTCCCATACAGCATTTTTTTTTACTTGAGCACTTTGGTTTATACATGTTTCATTCATAAAAGCACTTTTTTCTACACCTAAATGCTTTCTATCCAGCATTCACACACTTGCCCAAGGACATTTTGGCATGCAGACTGGAGGAGCCAGGGCTTGAACCACCAACCTTTTGATTAGTAGGTGACCTGCTCCACCTCCTGAGCTACGTGATAATGCCCGTATATACAGTACCAGTACCAAACTTTTGACTGGTTATAACTGAATGATTTCCATCGATGACAGGATGGCTTCAAGAGCAGCTCATTAACAGCAGATGGATTTGATATCTACAATCACAAAATTCAGGCCTAGAATCCTTCGGGAATCGGACTGAGAGTCTGCTGTTGGTCTGCAGCACTGCTCAGCTGGCTCATCAGCCCGCATGATGGGGTCCAGCCAAAGTTAGGCGCAAAATCATCCTCAGTCCTCGCTGGCAGAGAGCAGTTTATCCTGAGAGGAGTAGATATAGTGAGTCTACATCCTGTCAGCTCTAAAGGTGGCAGGGTGAATAATTCAAATCTGTAGTTAAACTTGTGGAGTTTACTGACATCAGTAAACTCCATACAGCAAGTTGATGTTTACCAACCCAGCTGGTGTTTGAGCTCTTCATGCCAAAAGATACCTAGCTGCCACCAAGCCGTCAACTTTATTTATATGGGGCTTTTAAAACTATGATCCCATAGACAATAAAGCACAGAAATAGGCTTTAGGATGAATTTCAGCTCATCTGATTCTTTGGAGTAGAGTCTCCCACTGCACTGAAGGGGTTGCAGTTAAAAATCTGTCTCTAAACAAAAATAAGGCAAACTTCATAAGTATTCTGTGTGGTCCTTCCGTCCTATTCATTTTATGCATTTTACTTTAAACAACTATTTCTAAAGATGAGTTTAACAAAATACAGCCATATTTGCAGTTTCTCAGCGGGAGCTACTTTGCTGGCTTCTTTGAGCGCGCTCTCCTCCAACTATGCTCTGTTACTTTATTTCCAATGTGATTTGAAGGCATAATGAGAAAACCTTGTTTTTGTTTCAGTATTTACCACATTTCAGCAAGAAGTTAAAGAGCAAAAAGGGCGTGAAAGAGCACAGTGCGCAGCCTTTTAGATCAATAACGCAGAGGCCCTGCAGTGGAACACATCTCATTTTGTGTATTTACATTTCTATTTGTCCCTGTTTGATTCCCACGTTTGTTGAAGACAGAATGTAATTCAGTGGAGTAGAATGAATATTCTGATTGTAGCTGAACGCTCTGATGTTTTTCCTGCACAAAACTAGTGAATAAGTCTCCACATGTGTCTTAAGTGACCACTTATGATAAAAAAATAAATTAATTAAAAAAAAAATCTCACTTCCCTGCTCATATAAACACATGCATTAATTCCATTCACAAAGGCTAAATTGTCCTGTAAGGCTCCAATTTTGCAAACCTGTATCAGCCCTAATGCGCAGCTCAGGAGAACCAGCCCATTACCTGCTGCTACCTCCCAGTCCAGTGGTTCCCACAGTGTGGGCCTGTGTTGTTCATGTTTTTTTAATCAACTTTTCAAGGAACTACATCACTTTCTCTTGCATTTTGATGAGAGCGAAGACAGGCTTCTAGCCAGGAAAATTTCATAGGTTGGCCCCATGGGATTTTTTGCTTTTTAAGTGGGCCTCAGCACTCTTGACTTTGGGAACCCCTGTCCTAGTGAACTTCAGACAACCTGACCTGTTATTACAAGTCTAATGACCCCACCCATGATGAAAGCACCAACAGACTACCAGCTTTGGAATCCTTATGCATGCATTATGCATTAGCTATTATGAACCACTTTGCTCATTTACTCCTTACAGAAAATAACTCATAACACTACTTACAGTGACTACAGTAACCCACCACTGCAGGCTGCACAGTCAGCTTATAGTGTTACACTTTTAGCTGCAATTGGTCAACAGCCTTTTGCAAGATGAATAGCTAATAATAATAATAATAATAATAATAAGCAGCACAAGCACTTACATTGGTGCCGGGCTTCATTGAATGTTGCTTTTTTACCGGCTGGAAGCATGTCTCTTGAGTAGGTGATTGTAGGTCATTTTTGCCAAGGACAAATTTGCATACACTGCTAGAAAATAGGGACATATGAGACACAGCTTTAACCTGAATTTAGTCCAAGCAACTGGATCTCAGAGGATCATCAGTGCTGTGTTTGTGATCTTTTAGCGATCATAACTGCACAGTTCTAATCAGAAGTGTGAATCCACCCAAGGTGCACTAATGCCAGGCATAATCAGGGCATTTAGTCTGCGCTGGGCTAGTCTTGCTAAAGGCATCAGTATGCTGCAAGTAAACTGCTTTGTCCTCTCTCCTCCCCCCAACACCCTTCTAGTGTTATAGCACTCACTGTTATAGCATTATCCTGCGGTAAAAGGGTGAAGGCCTCCCTGTGCTTCAGAGGTAGCGCTTCTTGCATCGTTTCTTCTCGCGTCTGCTAGAAAAGCATCATTTCTAGCAGGCGGCCTTGAAGGAAACAAAACCTGACAATTTTTGGTAACTTTCCAAAATAGTTGATTTGATCCCCACTGTGTGCAGCACACTGGCCAAGTGTGCAGGGGTAAGAAAACAAGCAGATTTATTTATTTATTTTTTTTAACAGCTGAATGCTTTTGAGGAAAGACCAGTCGAAATATGTGAATAGTTATAGTTTTTCTGTCTTCACCGTGCCAAGCCTGTAAACAGATGAAAATCGTACAGTGTTCTTGGAATAAGATCAGGATGCAATTGGATCAGGATGCTGGTGAGATGCTGCGAGGATGCTTTTTTTTCTCCACCTCTAGGTGCAGCCATTCAGAACAAGTGGAAATGTGTTTGCCTCTGGTAGCACTGTTGAACAAACTAGTTTGTTTGAAGCCTACTGAGGCCACCTCACTGTAACTGGGGTTCAGACATGCAGCAACACTCTACCATTGCTCATTTATCCTAAGATGACATGATAACAGCTCAGAACAAAACCCCACAAACATCAGCCTGCAGTGGTGACGTGCATCGTGATAGATGCAGGGAGGCATGCAGGTTCCTCTACAGTCCTCCCATCAGGATGAACAGCAGAGAATTAGACATTTAGCATTTTGATTTTCTGGGCTAATGCGTGCGAGGTGTTCAGCTGAATAAAGCGGAGCTACCATCAGACAACAGATTATGAGGTGCTATTTCTCCTGTAATGCAATGGAATATGCATTTAAATCAAAAATTATTTTAGTCACTAAACTGTGATATGGATGTTTTTCTTTTAATAAGACATCCATTCCTTCACTTATCTCCCCTCTTCAAATACAATGATGAAGTATATTCAAAAGATTTTGAGCTGGAATAAATTCACAAAATTGATCGTAAGTGGATTGCTGGTATAAATCAGAACCTGACGACATTACATGAAAACAAACAACAGAATTAACATATCATTGTACTTTACGTCATCTTAGAAAACATAAATCAAAGCGCTATTATCTTTTTGGAGCTAAACTGCCTTCACAAAAGAAAAATAGAAAACGCAGTCAGAGTGTCCGTGTGTAAACGCACGGCTGAAAAGAAAAACCCTGAAAATGGTGCTGAAACAAACCGAAGGAGAAATGGCCAAAGATATGCACACTGAGGGAACTTTTCTAACCATACGTGGGTGGTAGTTTCATAGATATTATAGTGTTAAATGTTTCATCAGTACTATGGTGGACAGAGCCACGAGCAGACAACGCATAAATCAGAGCCACACTCCCTCCTTCTCAATCTTTCTCTAATTTACTCTCTTGCCATCTCTCAGGTCCTCCTGTCCTCTGTCTACCTCTCTCCTCCTTCTCTCTCTCTCTCTCAAAGAGGGGAGTTCTCTTTATTTCTCTTAACTAGTGAGCCAGCATAGTCAAATCCTTTATCCTCTCACAGCCTCAATTATTCAGGAGCAAAGAGTCCAAATCAAGAGACTAATGACTTTGATCAAGAGTAGCTCGCTGGCACTAAGCAGAACTTTCTGCACTAAATTAAGAGCTGCATGATATACTTTGGCAAAGGCCACTCTTTAAGGAATATTTCTCCGTTTGTCTATGGTATAGTAGACTCTTTACCAGGAAAACAAATCAGAGTTTCCTTAAGAGGATTGCTTCTTTTCATGTTTCTTCTTTTATAAAGGAACCAGATCTTAGTACAGATCTATTGCCAGAGTGAGAAAAGTGCACATATACACGTGTCACAAAAGCCATAACTTCACAAATTTGTTATAAACGATCCCCTACAGAAAGCACAGGAACTTTCAGGACCCAACAGCAGCTCTACTTGTCTACAAACAGTTTTTTCCCCTATGAACAGTTGAACAGGTGTACCTAATGAAATGGCTGCTGAATGTATGTAGCATGACTTTACTGGACTATACAGTAGTTGGTGCTGTGTTCTCAGATTGTATGGGGTGGCTGCTCCGCGAATAGAGCAGGTTGCCTACTAATTGGAGGGTGGTTCGATTCCCAGCTGCTCCAGTCTGCATGCCAAAGTATCCTTGGGCCAGATACTCTTCATTTCAGCAGTTTTGTAAAGTATCACAAAAATCCTTCACGTTCCACTTTTTATTCTACATTAGGTCTACATTTTTCCAGAGTCAGTACGGTTTTTCTCAGTCCTTTGGTGCAGTTCTCACATCAGAATCAGCATTCTCACTACTCTTAGTGCAGTTCTGATTTCAGTAATGCATCCCCGCCCACCCACACAAACATTAGCCTTTCTCAGTGTTTTTGTGAACACTCCTGGCCAAAAGTATTCGCTCGTCTGCCTTCACACGCTAATGAACTTGAGTGACATCCCATTCTTAATCCATAGGGTTTAATATGATGTCTGGGAAGGCTTTCCACAGCTTTAGGAGTGTTCATGGGAATTTTTTTTTACCATTCTTCCAGAAGCACATCTGTGAGGTCAGACACTGATGTTGGAGAGGCCTGGCTCACAGTCTCCATGCTAATTCATCCCAAAGGTGTTCTGTCGGGTTGAGGTCAGGACTCTCAATTTAGGGTGGAAGAACTTGGCTCACTCACACTCACACGCATGTCTTTATGGAGCTGCTTTGTGCACTGGTGCGCAGTCATGTTGGAACAGGAAGGGGCCATCCCCAAACTGTTCCCACAAAGCATGAAGCATGAAATTGTCCAAAGTGTCTTGCTGAAGCATTAAGACTTCCTTTCACTGGAACTAGCTCCTGAGAGCGACCCATTCTTTCACAGATGTTTGTAGAAGCAGTCTGCATGCCTAGGTGCTTGTGTTGATACACCTGTGGCCATGCAATTGACTGGAACACCTGAATTCAATGATTTGGATAGGTGAGTGAATACTGTTGGCAATATAGTGTATTTGTTATTGTGCTGATGCGCTTCTCATGTGAATCTCACCACTTATCAAAACATTTTGTACTTTTGTCAGTCAGAACTCTCACTTTGCTCTCCAGCTCTGCGTTAGTGTTTCAATCAAATTACTTCAAACCTTTTTCAAATGTGTATGAAAGAGTGAGACCTGTCACACACTGTCAGCGGCAGCAGTGAAGCCGTCCTTCAGCTGAAAGCAAATATAAACACACGTCTTCAGAAGAGGCTTACAAATGGAAATAAATACTCTTGTGTCACAGGTGCATGTCACGGCACTACTAATTACTCACAAGCATATATTACATATATGGACTCATCAACCACTTTATTAGGAACACCTTGCTGAGACAAGGTTGGACGCCCCTTTTGCCTCCAAAGGTGCCTTACATGTTCATGGCTCAGATTCAACAAGGCGATTTTGCTCCATATTGATATAACAGCATCACACGTTTGCTGCAGATTTATCAGCTGCTCATCCAAATTTCCCCTTCGACCACATCCCGAAGGTGCTCTACTGGACTGAGAGCTGATAGCTGTGGAGGCCATTGGAGTACAGTGTTTCTCCAACCTTCTGTGGTCCAGTTTTGGCGAGTCTGTGTGAATTGTAGCCTCGGTTTCCTGTTCTTAGCTGGCAGGAGCGGCACGCGGTGTGGCCTTCTGCTGCTGTAGCCCATTAGCATCAAGGTTCAACGTGTTTGGCATTCCGAGATGCTCTTCTGCATACTTTGTTTGACTTACTGTTGCCTTCCTATCAGCTTGAAGCAGTCTGGTCACTCTTCTCTGACCTCTGACATCAACAAGGCATTTTCACCCAGAGAGCTGCTGCTCACTCAATGTTTTCTGTTGTTTGTTTACCAAAACAATGAGGTCAGAGCCATAACTTTGACATATTATGGTGGTGACAATTTTAGCTAATTCTTAACATAGCTCAGCAAAGCTGAGCATTTAGACAGAGGAAGTCTCTTCTTATTGTTGGTGAAATTTTGGGGTATCTGGCTGGAAAAAGGCTCCCCCTATGGAGCACAACTCCAAACATGGGGCAGCTTTTTATGCCACAAATTTCTTGAATTCACAACAAAACCACAAAATTAATTTGAATATTTAAACTTTCCTTTACAATATATTAGTGATGGGTCCGCCAACGCCGATGCGTCGGCGCATGCGTCAAGCTCATAGAGCAAAACCCGTGTCGGTGCGCGTATCGCTATTGGAAAATCACGTGACCGATACAGGCACTGTTTCGAACGGACACTGACGCGCCAAACTGTGTTTATAAGGAAGCGTATCTGTCA
>JAVDPK010017615.1:0-12423 GCA_034780415.1 Cichlasoma orientale | reverse complement strand
GTGTGTGTGTGTGTATATATATATATATATATATATATATATATATATATATATATATATACATATTACTTCAAGCAAATTAAATGTAAAATGAAACTAAATTTAATCTTTTTTTTTTCTTAAAGGCACAAAATGCAAACGCTCTCAGAGAATCGGCTCTTGCTGCTGATGCATCAAGGACAGCCAAGATCCTGAACATAGCTGGAACTGTCTTTGGAATAATCGCCATCATCATTATCATAATCGTATCTTACGGACTATAAGTTGCTCCGGAGTACAAGTCGCACCCCCGGCCAAAGTATGAAAAAAGTGTGACTTATAGTCCAGAAAATACGGTATATTTGCATCCAGTGAAGGCACCTGTTTTGCCAGAAGACGCAGTGGAATCTCAACAAAGTTATTATAATTATGTACTCCCCCTCCTCCACTAATAAGGAACTGTTCACACATGTTTGTAAACTATGTTTAATCTGCTTTTTCATTGAAAAGAAAAACAGCCCAGAAATACCTCAACAAAAAACCTATGTACATTTTAAGCAGAAAACGTCAGTCTTCATTCTTTTTGTTAAGAGTATTGTCTGAGTGTGCCATTGAATAAAATGAGGGAAGATTTTGCCTGTGTTTTGTTTTATTCTTTACAAAAAATTAATAACATTAATATGGCAGCATAAAAGGTGTACAGTATGTTTACCTAGTTTTCTCTTTTGCTTTCTCTGTGGGTTCAGAATTCTTTTCTCCCAAAGTTACAACGGGAAAAAGGCGTTTCCCTGTGGGTCCTCTGAACTTCCTGCTTATATAATCATAAACAGACCCAAGAAGCAGGAGAGTGGCTGTGCTTACTTGAAATGCATTCTTTCTTCATGTGGTGTACATAAATACTTCAATCTTCTGCTTTCTTTGTGAAACCAAGCAGGGCAGCAGCATACAAGCCAGATCAGGTTTCTTTTAAATGCTTTCTTGGTCATGAAAACAAACACATTTACTAGCTTCCTGTCCAGGGCCCTGTACTATGAAGCACTTCGGGGTTAACCCTGGGTTTTCTGTAGGCTACTAAAAAGGTGGCTCACTTTTTGCTGGGGTAAATCGGCATGGTAATTTATGCTGTGAACCCAAGCAGGTTAGGTTACAGATCAACAGATATGAAATTACCACCTACTGCCCAATCATGTTCTCCAGAAAATAGCGTCACCATTCCTGGAAGATCATTCAGACCTGTTTCTGTTGTCAGCCAGCAATTTTACAACAGTTTTATGGTTCTATAAGCATTCATATATGATCCTAAAACGTGCATTTTACTGTTATATTTGAATGTTCTTTGTAGAGTTTTTTTTATTACCATTTGGTAATGTCTCTGGTGTCTCTGGTGGCATAGGGATGATTTTCTGTGGAATCTATATTTTAAACGTAAATCTGCCATTTTCATTCATGTGCACTTTGAGTGTTTTCCTCTAGAGGGAGTACCTGGAACACCAGAGGAGAGAAACTTGTGTTGACTGACAAAATTGGTTCCAAAGCTTCCTCTCAGCATATTTATTCCCAATAATATATTATAGCTGTGCAAAAATCCATACATGCATAATTAATTGATCAAAAAACATGCAATGCACCACATATAACTATGAGTGGAATACACTGTTCCTTGCACATTCAACCACAATAAGCAGATGTCATAGTTTATGGTGCAGATGAGACTCAGATGCAAATTCTGAATAAAAGTTAACAAGTTTATTTACAAAGAAGCAAAGACAAGAATTTGATGGCTGAAGGATTTCTAGTTAGCAAATCCAAGGCTCTAATACAGACAGGCCCACAGATTCATCTATCTCTCAGTAACTTAAACTCAGAGAAAGTGCTGGATTGCAGAGGAACAAACAGGTGAGGCAAAGGCACAGACAAAGTAACACACAAACAACAGAAGGCACGAACTTCACAAACAGTTTCCAGAGTAACCATTAGGCATTGACTGAAGGCTTCCTTAATTTGCATACAGCAAATCAGACAATTACCAGCAGGCGAGTTCATGAATCGCAGGCGTGCGGGACTGCAGGGCAGGAGCAGAGCTACGACCTCCCCCTGAAAAACAAGATGTGGTTAACTCAAACACACAGATAGACAGAGAGAGAGAGAAAGTAACGAGAGAGAATGTGTGAGCCAGCACAGGAGGACTGAAGGACCATGACAGTAGATGGAAAAAGTTATTTTTTCAGTAATCCGGCTCCGTAAACTTCAGAAAAATTGCTTGCAGTTGACACAGACAGATAATATTAACTTCACTTTGAGATGGAAGGCAGAGCTAAATGTTTTGCAAATGAAAACATGTAACATGTGTCATATTAAAAAGGATTTTTTTTTAATAATGCACTGACCTTACTGATGACACTCATGCAAACATGCAATAGAATGATGAAATGCATAAAAGATCCTAAATATACCTTTACACAGTTCTGAGTTACCCAATAAAAGAAGGAAGACATGTTGAATCAGTTTAAAAGATCTGCTGCTAACTTAAGTGAAATAGCAGGAATCTGCTGAAAAAAAAGGAATAATAGTCCAAACTTTTCTAACATTATAATCTGCCTATATCAGGCAAAAATATTTGCGCATTTAAAACACATAACAAATTAATGAGTTAATATATACATAGTAAAAAAAAATAGATGATATAAATACAACAAAAACAATAACAAATGAAGTCAAATAAAGAAATTAAAACTCCACTTTGAAAAATGTCAGCAGCCTGTATAACACTGAATAATAACAGATAAAAACAGGCTTATAAAATCAGAGCCTGTAGACAACATATTAAATGTCAAAACCAAGAAATTTCATTGATGTTTGAAAACTAAGGCAGCAAGAGTGTAAAGGACTGTGTAAGAAGGGCTAAATTGCAAAAGTTAAAGACAATAAATACTCCTACTATTGAATAAAAGTGATACGACTTCTGCAATAATTACAAAGAGTTACATTTGTAATGTGAAATTTCAAGGTCATCTGTTGAGTAAAAATGCTGGCAAAACTTAGCAGTTCAGAGGAGGGTTTCTGTTTCTCCATTTCAGACAACAGAAGCATTAGTAAATATATCAGTTGTTTCTCAGTCTGATGGTATCAGTGTCACATGTGAGCATAGTGTGAATTAGGTCTTATTTATGCACTTCATTAAGGAAGGAATCAGAGCCTACCCAGTTTAGCTGGATGTTTCTGAAACTTTAGGAAACAAGCACTGTGCTCCAACCAAGATAGATACGATATGTGTTCTGCAACCATTTATATATATACCAGCTCGCCCTGCGGGCAATCTTTGTCCTCCAATTTTGGGTCCTCTGCCAGAGGTCTGGGAGCTTGAGGGTCCTGCACATTATCTTAGCTGTTTTCAGGACTCTGCTCTTCAGGACAGAGATCTCGGATGTCATTCCTGGTATGTGCTGGAGCCATTCTCCCAGTTTGGGGTCTCTGCCCTGAGTGTTCCAATTACAACGGGGACACTGTTACCGTCGCCTTTCACATCCTTTTTAGCTCCTCTCTGAGCCCTTGGTATTTTTCGAGCTTCTTGTGTTCCTTCTTCTCAATGTTGCCATCACTTGGTATTGCAACTATGGCCTTCTTCCTTTGTTTGTCCACCACTACTATGTCCTGTTGGTTAGCCATCCCAAGTTTGTCTGTCTGTATCTGGAAGTCCCACAGGATCTTAGCTCTGTCATTCTCAACCACCCTTGGGGGCGTGTCCCATTTTGACCTCGGAACTGCCAGGTCGTACTCAGAACAGATGTTCCTGTATATTATGGTTATATAATATATATAATACACTTGGTTATGGTGTTTCATGTATGCCCTGCCTGCTAGCATCTTGCACCCTGCTGTTATGTGCTGGATTGTCTCAGGGGTGTCTCTGCACAGCCTGCACCTGGGGTCTTGCCTGGTGTGGTAGACCCCAGCCTCTATCGATCTTGTCCTCAGAGCTTGTTCCTGTGCTGCCATGATTAGCGCCTCTGTGCTGTCTGTAAGTCCAGCTTTGTCCAGCCACTGGTAGGATTTTTCTATATCAGCTATTTCTTCTATCTACTGGTGGAACATGCCATCCAGAGGCCTGTCCTCCTCCTTCTCATCTTCTTTCTCTGGTTTCTGCTGTCTGAGGTACTCACTAAGCACATGATCCTTTGTTGCCATCTTCCTGATGTATTCATGGATTTTTTTAAATTTTGTTTTTGGCCTTATGTGGCTTTATTTGACAGAGTACAGTGTAGAAAGGCAGGAAAGCAGGAGAAGAGAGATGCCCACGGGGCAAGTGGGGATTTAGCTGACAGGAGTGACCCCCAGTGTCTTCGGTCTCTATAGCCCATCTGCTTCAAGGCCCGATGTGTTGTGGTGTCAGAAATGATCTTTTGCATACCTTATTTAATGAGTGATTGATTGAGTTACTGTTGCCTTCCTTTCAGTTCAAAGCAGTCTGGCAATTCTCCTCTGACCTCTGACATCAATGGCATTTTCACACAGAAAACTGCTGCTCACTGGATATTTTCTCTATGTTAGACCATTCGCTGTAAACCCTATAGATGATTGTGTGGGAAAATCCCAGCAACCATGCCACTGTCACTCACCTTTCTTCCTGATGCTCAGTTTGAACTTCAACAGGCTGTCTCGACCACGTCTACATGCCTAAATGCTTTGAATTGCTGACCTAAGATCAGGCAATTAGATGTTTGTGTAATGAGCAGTTGAACAAATGTACTTAATAATGTGACATTAAGCCCACAGTTTTACAGCCCTTTTGCAGTTTTACAGTGGCGGTGAGTTTTTTACTCATTGGTCACAGAGTTGAAGTGATTGACTAACTTTTCATGTTTTGATATACGTGAAAAAGGTTTTTATTGTTGTAGTATCTTTTGCACAGGCGAGTCTGTGTTATGAAAATGTCTTAACTGTTTTGAGAACTGCATTAAGAGTAGTGAGAATGACTTCTCTGCTGTGAGAATTGGGCCAAAGCGATTGAAAAAAAAAACTGTACAGTAAGCAATAGCAGGATGTACAAACTCAATCAAAAAGGCTAATGTGGTTGGGGAAATGCATTACTGGTGTGAGAACTGCATCAGCGTGATCACACTGGGGTGTACCTGTGGTTAGACTCCTTTGTCTCCTTTGTCTGCCTGAGGTTAAAACACATTGTCAGAGCCACTGTTTTTTATTTATTTGGCAATGAAATAAGAATATAACCACATTAAGGAATGAAAAGCGTCTTCTCAGCATAAAAGGGATAAATTTTTGTTTAAACACTTTGCACTGTGATCTGGTCAAATGTGTGCATATTAGTTGTAAATACAATTGTTTTTCTTATTTATCTAATTTTGGGAAATTTTTGACAATGTGTTTTTCCTGTACATTTGTATCACAGAGAGGTCAGCTCTACCCATTTAAACCACACCCCTCACACGATAAAATGCTGTGAATCACAACCCCCACCAGCCACTGGATCCAGACACCTGCAAGCAAATCATAACTCTCATCTGCTTCAAGTTGACAGTGAGACAAAATGGAAGGAGGCCAAACTCGTGTTCCTCCTCCATCCTATCTTGCATGGTCTTATTTTAGTGCTTTGTTTTGCTGTCTGCCTGTTGGAGCTGCTGCCATTAGATACTCTAGGAAGGTAGGCAACATTTCCTGAGCTTCAGCTTGTTTTTTCTCTCATTCAGCCAAAATTCAAAATATTTTTTTTTTGTTTGGCAACATAATATATTTTGAATAAGAAAATTTTTGTGTGAAATTCAAATCTCAATGTAAAATCATATGCAGAAAATGCTAAGAGAGCAATTAAACCTTGGCTTGTTTTCACCCGTGTAAAGTGCCCTTGGGTGTCATGAAAGGCGCTTATAAATAAAATGTATTAATATTATTAAAAATCATGAGGCTGCACTAAATGCTAATTACTTAGTAGTAAATATTTTATTGATGTTTCAACTCCTCCATTTAACATACTTGTCTTTTAGCATTTTGAATTGCATGTCAAATTAAACCGAACTTTGACAACTACAAACTTTGCTGTGCTTTAAAGGTGAAAGCTGCGAACGAACGGGGAGAAATGGCTCTAGCTGAAGATGCATCGCAAACTGCCAAGGCTCTGAACATCGCTGCAGTCATCCTTGGAATTGTTTTTATCACCATTTTTGTGACTTACAAAGTCTATGAACGGGAATGAAATGAAAGTCTCTGCTTTTGTCATTGATGCAAACTTGTCAGAGCTACTGGTTTTGACTCATTTGTAGATGAGCAGCTTATGTTGCTATAACCACAAGAAAAGATAAAAAGTGGCTTATCAACACAAAAAGGAAAGTTATCTCTTGAATTTTTCTTATCACCATTTTTGTGACCTACAAAGTCTATGAAATAAAGGGAATTAAATGAATGTCTCTGCTTTTGTAAAATGACAGACTGGAATCTCAGCAAGTTTTTACCGTCTTCTTTCTGTTCAGCATCCACCACTAAATATGAACTAATGGCTTCCACTGTAAGTGGGAAGTCAATGATTCAATATCCCTCCCAAATGCAAAATGGGAGCGAGATCTTTCCATTAACCCAGATGAAAACTTCTGGACACAGATATGTTTAAACACTTTTAAAATGACTAAAAGCCCGAATTTACAACTTATACAATACAAAATACATTATACAGGGCACATAATGTTCCAAATGGGCCTCAGAGAAACAAATATATGCACTAACTGTTCAGGCAATCATACTGAAAACTATATGCATGCTATCTGGTCTTGTATGGACACATTTTTTAAATGGGAAGAACATGTTGACTTCTTATGTGGAAAACTAGCACAAAGGCTCCACTTTCTTCGTAGATCGAGACTGTTTGGTGTGAGTTCCAAGGTTATGGGTATGTTTTATCATACAGTGCTAGAAAGCTTGATCAGATATGGGATGGCAGTTTAGTACGGCTCACTTACAGTAAAGGTAAAATCAAAAATTGAGAAACTTGTAAAAATTGCCATGAAAATTGTTGGAAATAAGGACTGAGCAAAATACTAAGCAAAATGTGTTTATTCACCATATTGCTTTAATTGGTTGTCAGTACAAATGACATAAGAATGCCTTGGCTTCATCATGGTGCAGGCCAAAGATATATAGTGGGGAAAATAAGTATTTGATACACTGCAGATTTTGCAAGTTTTCCCACCTACAAAAAATGGAGAGGTCTGTAATTTTTATCGTAGGTACACTTCAACTGTGAGAGAGAATCTAAAGAAAAATCACATTGTATGATTTTTAAACAATTAATTTGCATTTTATCACATCAAATAAGTGTTTGATACAATAGAAAAACAGAACTTAATACTTAATATTTGGTACAGAAACATTGTTTGCAATCACAGAGGTCAGACGTTTCCTGTAGTTCTTGACCAAGTTTGCACACACTGCAGCAGGATTTTTGGCCCACTCCTCCATACAGATCTTCTCCAGATATTTTAGGTTTGGGGGCTGTTGCTGGGCAATATTGAGTTTCAGCTCCCTCCAAAGATTTTCTATTGGGTTCAGGTCTGGAGACTGGCGAGCCCACTCCAGGACCTTGAAATGCTTCTTACGGAGCCACTCCTTAGTTGCCCTGGCTGTGTGTTTTGAGTCATTGTCATGCTGGAAGACCCACCCAAGACCCATCTTCAATGCTTTTACTGAGCAAAGGAGGTTGTTGGCCAAAATCTCATCATACATGACCCCATCCAGCCAATCTTCAGTTCTGGGCCGATTCCTGACCTTTCTCAGAATCATTCTTACACCATGAGGTGAGATCTTGCATGGAGCCCCAAACCGAGGAAGACTGACAGTCATCTTGTGTTTCTTCCATTTTCTAATAATTGCACCAACAGTTGCCCTCTCACCAAGCTGCTTGCCTACTGTCCTATAGCTCATCCCAGCCTTGCGCAGGTCTGCAATTCTGTCCCCGGCGTTCTTAGACAGCTCTTTGGTCTTGGGCATGGTGGAGAGGTTGGAGTGTGATTGATTGGGTGTGTGGACAGGTGACTTTTATACAGGTAACAGGTTCAAACTGGTGCAATTAATACAGGTAATTAGTGCAGAATAGGAGAGCTTCTTAAAGAAAAACTAACAGGTCTGTGAGAGCCAGAATTCTTGCTGGTTGGTTGATGATCAAATACTTATTTCATGCAATAAAATGCAGATTAATTATTTTAAAATCATACAATGTGATTTTCTGGATTGCTTTTTTAGATTCGGTCTCTCACAGTTGAAGTGTACCTACGATAAAAATTACATATCTCTCTATTCTTTGTAGGTGGTAAAACTTGCAAAATCAGCAATGTATCAAATATTTTCCCCACTGTAAGAGTTGTCAAATGAAACCTGTCTCTGGATTTAAGTGTTTCTTATTGTGAGTTATATATATTTTTAATGATTAAATGACTTTTGTTGCTTCACAATGAGTGATTTGTTCCTAATGTGAAAATTGTGATATATTGTCTTCATCATAGACTCACTCTCACTTTCATTTAAATGACAAGATACCAACTTTAACTTTATATAAAGACTTAAACGGAGACAACACAAGATGATGGCAGTGGCAGACACAAAAACAAAAAGGGTGTGAAAGACTCAGAGAGACTGAGCAAGAGTAGGCGTGCACGTATGTGACTTTGTGTGCACGTGTTTATCAAGAAAATGGCAGAAGCCAAAGACTGTGTATGTCATTTTAACACCTGACTGAACCTGTGGTTAGACAATCTATTCTGCCTGCCTGTGATGAAATCAACACACTGATGCAAACTTGTCAAAGCTTCTGGTTTTGACTCGTTTGTAGATAAGCAGCGCATGCTGCCATAACCACGAGATGAAAAGTGGCTTATCAACAAAAAAAGTGTGACAAACTGGTGTCTTTTTGTCTGAAGCCTGATGAATGTGTGACAGGACCATTTGCATTATCTGTAAACCACATACAGGTGCTAAGAAAGCTTACAAGGTTTGAAGAATACCCCACACCTATCCGATGTATCAAAGGCTCAATCTGATAGGTCAAATATGTGCATATTAAATGTAAAAAAGAAATACATCTATTGGGCAGGCTTTTGCATGTTCATATTACAATAATGAAGATAATGCAGGTCATTGGTGACCACTGTAAGCATTCAAACCACACCCTGCATGATAAAATGATGTGAGTCACAACCCCCACCAGCCACTGGAGCCAGACACGCCTTGTCAACAACACATAATTCTCATCGACCTAAAGTTGACAGAGAGATACGATGGAAGGAGGCCAAGCTCGTTCTCTTCCACCATCCTATCTTGCATGGTCCATTTTAAATACTTTTTGCTGTTGCCTGCCTCTCGGGATTGCTGCTATTATCTACTCCAACAAGGTAGGTAATATATACTGAGCATCAAACTTTTTCATTTGTACTCCAGATATGCAGCCTTCAAAAACGTTTTTAATATCCTGCAACATAACATAGTTTGCAAATAAGATACAGCACTTAAAAGTGAAATTGACAGTGAAGTGAAAAATCATTTCAATTTTCTCTAAACGTAAAAAAAAAAAAAAATTGCTGAGGTTTCGGCTATTCCAGTCAAGTGAATTTTCTTCTAGAAAACTGAATGTAAATTGAAACTCGTTGTGTTTGTTGTGATTTAAAGGTAGAGTCAGCAAATACCCAAGGAGACATAGACAGAGCTCGAGATGCATCGCAAACTGCCAGGACGCTGAACATCGCCGCGCTCATCTGTGGGATAATCATTATCACCATTTATGGCGCCATCAAATTAACTGAAGGGAAACAGTGAAGGTTCCTGCATTTCCCAGAAGTTGCGCTGGAATCGCAAAAAGTTTTTGCTGTCTGCTTTTGCTTTTCAACATCCTCCGCTAAATATGGACTGATGTCTTTATGTGTGGTGCTTAACCAGTTACCCATAAAAAGAACAGAAGAATGCCTTTTTTGCATTGTGCAAGCCGAGATGTCAAATGAGACATGTGTTATTTTTTTAATAAAGATCTTTTTTTTTTGTATGATTGCTTAATTTGTTTCGATTTTTTATGATGAGTTATTACAAAGTTTCAAGCAATCTCCGAAAGAAAAAACATCTCATTACATTTACATACAATTTGTCAGACACATTAAATTTTGCCTCTCTTTGTTGTGTTTATTTCTTAAATCGATTTTAGAATTTCCTATACTGTTAACATTAATGAATGATGGCATAAAGCACAAGCAGTTTGTTCAAACAGTCAGGTCTTCAGCTTTCTCTGTGGCTTCAGAGCTCTTTTCTCGCAGAAGTTCTTCAAGATGAGAGAATAAAGATGTTTCTCTGTGCTTACTCTGAAGTTTCTCAACTTCCTGTTTGTATAAATCATAAGCAGACACAAGAAACAGGCAATGATTGTTGTGGGTTGACAGATAGACAGACAGACAGACAGACAGACAGACAGACAGACAGACAGACAGACAGACAGACAGACAGACAGACAGACAGATAGATTCTATGCTTACATCTTCAGACAGCAATCCTCTGCTTGGTTTGTGAAGCCTCTGAAGCAGGGAGGCAGCATGAGAATCAGACCTCGTCTCAGTTAAATCCCTTGTTGGAGCCTCTTGGTTCTGAAACCAAACACACACACTGGCTTCCTGTTCAGATGAAGAAGCACCCAATCTAGCCTGAAAGAGTTCACCCAGACATTCCTGTAGTACCTGTAACATGACACGAAGTTAAATAAATAAATAAATCCTATGTCATGCAGCAAAAGTCATCCAGCCTAGAGTCAAATAACAAGACAATTGCTGAAATTTAAAGTTTCAAAATTTAAAGTAATTTTATTCATGCACACTTGGTGTGTTTGCACCTTGAAAAAAAGCCTCTGGAAGGCAGGACTGGAATCGGCGCTCATGTCATTAATTTTGACATGGGACAGGCAATGGAGTAGCAGGAGAGAGAAACCTCCAACTGACTGGAGCCTCTGGCGACGGACAAACAGAGTTTCTGCAGCTTCCTGTCAGTACATGTCAGAGATTTACACTCTTTAAGCTGTATTTCACCAATAACTAAATGAAATGCTTTTAGAGACATTTATTCCTTTACCTGATAAAAGAAGGAATTTCTGAAGGCGTTGTTGAAATAGGTGTTGTTTGGGAGACTAGCTGCTATCTGAAGTGAAACGACTGGAGTCTGTTCAAAAAGAGTAATTCTGTTTTTCTTATAATATTTTAATTCAAGTTCAGGCCACACTAATAATTTTAACTAATAAACTAACTAATTCTAACTAATAAGTTTGTTTTTTGGCTTGTTATTTTTCTGTTTCAGATTGGGGAGACTATCAAGTTAGCTGTCAAAGTAGCAAATATATTTATACATTTCAATATAACTGACAAATAAATATGTAAATAAGAAGGTGAGAGGAAAAGACATGAAGAAAACACAACAAATATGAGGAACTGCGGAACAAAGGAAATATGATTAGAAGAGAGGAGCCAACAGCAAGGTTGAGACTTCTGGTCAACAATCACTCGAAGAAGCGCATTTATGAGGTTCCAGTGACCTTGATATTAGACCAATAAATCTGAATCAGTTCATCCTTGAGTCCAACTAAACATTTGAGCCACTTCTAATGAAATTCTCTTCTGATTTTCCTGACATATCGAACTCACAATAATTCCAGAGACACGAGGTCACATAACATAAAGTCTGGAGCTTTTAGTGGTATAAAAGCAATTACAGCAAGCAACAGAGTCAGAGTGGGAGTGAAGCTTTGTCACCAACCAGTTTCAGCCTATGCAATGTGTGCATCAGGAAGAGTCCATGCTGATAGACCAGAAACTCTCTGGGCTTCAGGACCGACAGGTCCAAAGGAATCAGCTCACCTTCACATTGCCACTGAGCATCGAGGACATCTGCAAAACCTTTGCCTCTGTCTGGGCACAACACAAAATACAGTGAATTTTATTTTAGTAGATAAAGCTAGAAAACAAGAAGAATCAAGGTTGTACTTTCCCTCAGACTCATCTTTTCCCCAGGAGGGAAAGAATGAGAAAATCAATATTTTACTCAAAAACTGAAAGGCTGTCAGAAAACATTGTTTCATATGCTTGAGCTGTTCATGTCCTGTAGGATACTTTTTTAATAGTATTTATTTATTGGTTAGGTTTAATTTCAGTACTATCTGTGCATTGTGCTAAATACATTTTGTGGTTAGCAGATCCTCTCTGTAGGCGTTGTTTGTCAGTGCTTAGAATCTTCCCCTTTACCACAAAAAAACCCACATTTGCAAAGGTTTCCATACAACTGATTTTAGTAGGCTGCATGAACAACAAAGAACACATCTCTAATAGCTAGACATGTGAAGATAAGACAGTCAAACAAATCCCACCTGTGCTGACAAGAGACAAACTACCAGTTGTAGTCGATCATTTTCACTAACAAGAAGGC
>JAVDPK010017614.1:0-12425 GCA_034780415.1 Cichlasoma orientale | reverse complement strand
CAAAGCTGTCCATTGGGCCGGATTAGAGTCTTTGCTGGGCCGAGTCTGGCCCCTGGGCCTTATGTTTGACACCCCTGATCTATATGAGCTATTTGCTGATCTATTGGTATCGGTATTTAAAATAACTGATAAACACACATGTTCGGAACACCACAACCAGCTGATCCCAGCAGAGTCAGGTAGAGAGTAAATAAATAATCTGAAATCTATTTATGTTTTGTGTGTCTAAAATAAAAAAAAAGATTAGTAGATATATTTGAATATTTGATTTTTAAATCACCAAATATTGGCATCGGTTTTAAAAATCTGAAATCAGTAGGGCTCTGTGGTTGATATTTATGGGCCCAGAACTTCATAATCACACCTGAACCAGCACCTAAATCATGTTTGGTGACTTTGGAGCATTTTTAATGAGCGTGGATCCAATTATATTAGCACCAGTTAGCAGATTTTTGTTTCTGTGTGATGCACTTAAGTCTTCTTAACCAAGCCTGCTAGTGACTTAGCGCTCCACACTCGTCCAAGTACGCTCACTTCTGGCTCCAAAAATAACAAGACTCTTAGACAGCTATAAAGAAGAGCTTCAAATCAAGCCAGTAAGTGATGCCATCTTTTATATACAGTCTATTGGCCAAATGTGAATGGGTTTGTTTTTAACTAAAAAAAACTGACTGTTGACTGTTACACATGTCCAGAATGATCCTGTCAGACACACCATTATTTTATAGAGTAGTCATTCTAAAACAATGCCCCCCCCCCCCCAATAAGATGTAACACTGTAAACATGGCGTAAAAACCACCAAATCACTGAAGGCAGTAAATCACCGTCTGCTTCCCACAGTCCAGTAAAAAGATGCTGCACATCTCAAATATGCCCGTGGGGGCAGTGTTGCCCCACAGCTGAAACTGAAAGTGCCAGTCAGAGGAGGCACAGAGCAGTGAAAGGTGAGGTGACAGGAGGTGCTGTGCTTCTCTCTTGGGAAGATCTCTCCAGTCACAGCAGGGCAAAAAGAAAAAAAAAACATAGAGAGATGCAGAATGTTTAGAAGCAACCTTGATCAGGCTGTCAGCTTGACTTATACCTAATTGAATACAGCATGCCATTTGAAGTGGAGAGTACGGCTTGAGCAGAAAAGAGAAGCCAAGAGTAGGGCAGGCACAGCGGGAGAGCAGCACTCGCCGAACAAAAAAGACAAATCAAAGAGTAAACACACAAAAATGTTCAAGCAGACAGCCCTGATCTTTTCTCTGTGTTCAACATCTGCCACTGTCTTTACGTATGTGCTGTTAGTGCCTGCGTTGACAGAGAGGCTGGAAATCTCAGCAAATCATTTGAGGAACAGGTGAAAGGTGAACGAGACTGAACGAACGAGCGCCGTTTTGTCACCAAGCTCATCATTTTGGGCCTGATTTGAAAATACGCAGACGTGGAAAAGGGAGGGAAGTATTAGTCACAGCTCTGAGTGAAAGCAGGTTAAACAATATCAAACTCTGCTCTCAGGAAACGTAATATGACGACGGAGGTCACCGGCAGTCGGTGTTTGACTGGCCTGCTGTTGGTAGCTCAATAGACTGCAGTGCTTAGGGGCAGTGCAAAAAAAATATATTACTCATAAATGGAAAAGATCACATATTGGCATTTAACAGTCCACAGAGAAATGGTGTCACAGAGGAGCCTCGTCTGTCATATCTCCTCAGGCTAAAAGGACGTGATGTTCTGTCAGAATTGAAATATTTCTCACGCAGGTCAACGGCTCCATATACTTTATTTTACTGGGCGGTCTCTTGCTATAATCCCCAATACAGGCATGCACATATACCATATATATATTCACCAAGCTAGCGGTATGAATATATTCACACCTTTTGCCTCTAAGAGACGAGATATAACCGTAACCCTTTATGCAGTATGGAAATACCCACTCATAACCGTGTCTGTCAATCTCCTTTGTACACCGGTTTGGATGTTAACCTTTGGATTGTCAATGCCTGGCCTGAATATGACCCATGCTAACATTTTTCATTATCCACATTTATAAATCTCCGAGACAGCCTGCGTGGAATTGAATATTTAAGATGATTTGCATAAATATTATGCTGAAGTGCATGTTAAAGAAGCAGCCCATGCAGGTAGAGAAGAAGCAAAAAAAGGGTGGATCAATATGTGACTTCCATTTTTTTTCTTCTTTGCAATAGCAGCGTGTAAGCATTGGTTATGGGCTGCTGTTGAATTGTTTCCACTGAGTTATTGTGAATTCCCGACTTGTTTGATACGATAAGCAGATGTTCAAGATGATGAACAGCTGCCACCCACTGATCTTATTAGTAGTTGCTAATTCTTTCTGCTGCGCCTCTAGTTGGGAAATGTCTGTTTCTTTGCCATCCAATTGTCACACACCGCTACGGCTCAGCCTCGCTGTCTCTCTCTCCGCTCACACGTCAATGCTAGCACTTCTAATCCAGGAGAGAAAATGAACTGTCACACATGTTTGATTGTTAAAAGTGGCTGCTGGTTTCCGTGACAACACCTCCACCGGCTGGGTTTGGAGTAATGGGCAGGCAAGACTTTTTTCTTTTTTTTTTTCATCTTTCATCCAAACCTTTTTTTTTTTTTTTTTTTATTATTTGAAAGAGGTAATTCAGATGGAGGCCGAATTCACAGAGTGACAATGTGACAGATGCAACTCTATTTTTCAAGATGAATGTAAAAATGACGCAGCCCGGGAGAATCACAGAAAGCGCCATAAAAACCCAGCAGTTCAGATGGAGGCACAGAGAGCAGACTTTCCTGCTCACTCCACTTCCAGCTATTCGTACTTATTTTTTTATTAACCCCACTCCTACCATAACCATTATCCCTCTGGCTATTACGCACAAGATCCCTACAGACCGACCAACATGCCAGAAAATGACTGGCATTAAATATGACACACAGTCCTTATGCCATCATTGCAGAGAGGGCCATTTTCCTCTTGAGTGAAATGGAGGATGGTGCAGAGCGGATTTTTTATTTTTTTTTTCCCGACAAACAGGCCTAATGTGTTTGAGTCATAAAACTTCCGATGTCTCCCACCTGCACTGCTTTCAGAAAACCACAACAAACTACTGCTTCTCCTCGTGCATACGTGCAACAGGATGAAGACTTTTATAAGGTTGATGGCCTGTGTTTTGCGGTTGAGCATCTTTTTTTTAATGACCGGCACACTCAGTAGCCACTCAAAGCTGCATTTCATCTGACTGTCTCTGCAGTCAAATGGCCATTCTGACCTTTCAGCACTCACTACTGATTATGTTTCTTGAAGTGAAAGCCTCCCATTAGGGATACCTGCGCTGAGAGGATGTCTCTCCGACAGTCAGTCCAGCAGAGCGGATTTAGTAGAAATGACATGTTCTTGTAAAGAAAAGTGCTCTAGATAATAGGCTAGGTAAATCTGAATTATGTATGATTCCACACCGTGCTACTCTGTACTGTACATATTCTCCAGAACTTCAGCAGTCTCAAGAGGTTAACTGGCTTGGTTACAGCAAAAATATTTTCTTGCTCGTAGCAATGACAAGTGTCAGATTAAGAAGTCACACAGAAAAGGATAGGATAGTGCATTGTTGTTTGGTGCTAAGATATATGCCTCCCAGTGGATTCGCTGTCTGTTTGCCTGCAGCAGCATGACCTGCCCACTCCTGGCTCTGCGCTACTGCTGTGCAGGGATCTCTCAGGATTTATTGACTCCAGCCTGTCCACCCACAAGAGGATCCGATGCTAGTTAACATGATGCAGAGTCCACACATTTCAGAGGCCAAAAAGTACTGCAGGCCTGAACTCCGATTTGAGTAACTGGAAATGACAGGGATCGGTCGGAGCCAGGATGCAGTTGATTAGATGTGTTTACAAACAAGTAGAGGACTCAATGGAGACAGATCAGTAGAAATCATAAGCATCTGAATGAATACCAGAGTGGCACCGGGGGTCAAGAGGTGGATTGGATTAATGCAGAGACCTTACTTAAGCATTATGTGAGCAGCAGGTAATAAGTAGTTAGTGCCACCAATATTATTACATCTCATTTAATAGCACAAATAAATTTATACATTTGCATTTTGCCTTTCTAGTCTAATCCCTCCGTCTGTCTGTCCTTTTTCTGCCGCATAGTCAAGCGCAGAGATGCTCAGATGTCCCCCTCCTCGGCTACCTCCTCCAGCCCTTCCGGGAGTGTTCCCAAGCCAGCTGAGGGACATAATCATCTCCAGCATGTCCCGAGCCAGCCCCGGGGCCTCCTCCCAGTGGGACTCACCTAGCAGGTGCCCAGGAGGCATCCTAATCAGGTGCCTGAACCACCTCAGCTGGCTCCTTTCGATGTGGATGAGTAGCGGTTCTACTCTGGGTCCCTCCCAAATGACCAAGCTTCTCACCCCTTTCTAGTGTAATATAACCACTAATCTAAAGTTGGTTGGAAACTTACAATTCTGACTTTGTCATGTATAGCAGCTCATTTCAGGACAGATCCACGGCATCTGTAAGCATTTTGTTGAAACTAAAAGCAATTGCAGACTTATACCAACCTCATAATAAAATAGTAAAATTGTTATTGTAAAATTATGATTTACACAAGGTAGAATTTTACTAAATTAACTACTTTTTTTAAAAACTTTGCTAGGCTGTAGAATAAGTTAAAGAAAGTGAATAATACACTGCACTCTTCACACCATCATGTCCATTAGGAAGAATGTGGTACTACCAACCTTTTGCTCATGTGGCACATGTGCTTATCTGTTCAACAGAGTGCAGACTGGATGCTGCAGTTCCACTGGGAAAGACTGGGTTATGTCATCTTAATTTCAAATTTCAAGCAATCCAAAAGTACACAAACCACAAAAAGCAAAAAAATAAATAAATATATAGCTGTTCTAAATTTGTATGTCTTTACGGTTTTCTCGCTGTGACGGGCCATGAGAGTTCCCGTGCTCCAGCTAAATCCTGCTAAAAATACACTTCCTCATTTACAGTGCTGTGAAAAAGCGTTCCCCTCCCCCCTTTACTATTCCTTATTATTTTCATATTTGTCACACCATTAAACAAATTTTAATATTAGACAAGAAAAACCTGAATTTTTAAATGATGATTTCATTTATTAATAAAGCTATCTAAACCCATCTGGGCCTATGTGAAAAAGTAATTAAAAAAAATCATGAATTAACTTTGATTACCACATTTTTTGGAAAGCTGAGTTCAATTTCAGTAGCCACACCCAGGCCTGATTACTGCCAGACGTGTTAAATTAAGAAATCACTTGAAGAGAACCTGTCTGATAAATTGAAGCAGGCTAAAAGACCCCGAAAAGCAACACATCATGCCACGATCTAAAGTAACAGCTGAGACACAAAGTCACTGACACGGTTACAAAGTCATTTATAAGGCTTTGGGACTCCATCGAACCACGAACTGCTATCCACAAATGGAGACTCATCCAGGAGGTCACAAAAGAACCCAGAACAACATCTAAAGAACTGCAGGCCTCACTTGTCCCAGTTAAGGTCAGAGTTCATGACTTCATGGCATCCATGGGAGTTTTCCAAGGAGAAAACCACTGCTGACCAAAAAGAACACAAAGACTCGTCTCACATTTGCCAGAAAACATCTTAACCTCCTAAGACCCTGCGTCCACATATGGGGACATTATATTTTAGCTTTGCTGCACCTTATACTTCATTCTGTAATCTAATTTATATAAGTGTAATTTATATACATATCGGATCCATCTAATCACAAATATCTTGGAAAAATAAAAAATGCGTGGCAAACAGTAGTTCAGGTCTCAGGAGGCTAAAAACCCCCAAGACTTTTGGGAAAATATTCTGTGGACTGACGAGACAAAAGTTGAACTTTTTGGAAGGTTTGACTCCATCTTACATCGGGCGTAAAACAAACACAGCATTTCATAAAAACAGTCAAACATGATGGTGGTAGTGTGATGGTGTGGGGCTGCTTTGCTGCTTCAGGACTTGGTCTAATTGATGGAACCATGAATTCAGCTCTCTACCAGAAAAATCCTGAAGGAGAATGTCTGGCCATCAATTCGTGCCCTGAAACACACCAGCAAGTCCACCTCTGAATGGCTCACAACAACAAAAACAACAACAACCCATATATATCCTTTCATGAAAGACTACACTTTTGCTACTTCAGTGCAAGAAACCTTTACATTAACTAGCAGCTTTTATTTTTTTTATTTTTTTGTATTTTACCTTTATTTAACCAGGAAAAGAACACATTGAGATTAAAATCTCTTTTTCAAGTGTGTCCTGGGCTCTGTTTTAGCCCACACAGTCCACACAGCAGCTTTATTGTGGCTTAAGGGACGCACCCATATACTGGCCAAGCATTTGTTACATTCGGTGTCATTGCACGTTGTTGTGTCACATAAATTAATCGCAGACTAAATGTTCAAAAATGTCTTTGTCTCTCTGGCACAAAAAAGGGTGGAACGAACAAGCCAAATAATATCAGCAGGCTAAACAGTTATTTCAACATTGTATCTGTGACAGATTTTTGGTGCATCCCTTGCAAATTTACATATTACCGGTGTAATGTTGGCATCTCATCATTCATTTTCTCTTTCTTTGATAGCTTGCTCTACATCATTACACTTAGAGCTAACGTGGTACTCAATCAAGCCTCAGGATGTTCATAAAATATGCCGGCTGCCAAGATGAGATGAATAATTGCAGGAGTTGAGTATTATTTCGAGCCCCACCAGGTTGAGCCCGGGCAGCCAGCGTCATACTCTGGGAGGGATCGTGTGGTGACGCCTGCCTATCGAGGGGTGGCTGCGCGGGGACTGCGATGGTGGCGATGTGAGGGGAAGGCTTGGCACGGTGCGACGCACGATAAGGTTTCTGCACCACTGTGGACAGCACTGGGGGATTGTGGGAGAGAGCTTATCAGTCTACGTCAGGGTCTATCAGCATCTGTCATGTTTACTCCTCAGGTGTGCTGGCTGCTGGCTGACTGTTCTGCCAAGGCTCCTTCATATCAGCCAACTGAGAGCTAACCGGGAGCACAAACACAAACCCACCCACTGCTGCTGCAAACCAAACCCTCTCTATTACCTCTTCCCTATATATAAATCTCTTTTTCTCAGAGTTTAGCTACTTTTCCTGCCTCATCCTTTCCTAGCTTTCCTTTTAGTCTGTAACCACTCCACCACTCTCTATTCACCTGTCTTGCAGCGGACATGAAGTGAATCATCCTTTAACAGGATATCAACAGACTTGACCAAATAGCTCTACCCCAGCCTGTGTGTTTTTAAAGTGAAGTGACAGAGCAGAGAAGACATTTTGCACTCTGCAACAGCGTCTCTGCTCTTACAGAAGCTAAAAATGATCCCGCGGGAAGGGAAGGGGAGGGAGGGAGAAAGCGATTGTGTGAGACACAGAAACGGATGGCGTGAACTAAATATCGGAATTTAAATTCTGAAATTTTATTTGTGTCTGTGTGCTACAGGGAAAGGAGGAGAGAGGGAGAACGAGAGAAAGGTGAGAGAAAAAGTTCAAGCGGGAGAAAAACGAGAGATTTGAGAGAGATTGTCAAAATGTCGCTGGTGGAAATGTCAGCAGTGAGGTGAAGAGGAGTCAAACTGAGCGAGAGCAGGAGGTTGAAACCATAATTAGTGTCAGTGAGTCACCATGAGTGGCCCTGTGTGATGTCACTGGCTCCCCGTCCTCTGTATCCTGCACTGAGGACAAGCTTGGCGACTAGCACATCCTGACCTCTCGCCTTTCTAAGGAACATGCTGTACTCTCTTCTGTTTTACTGCCGCACAGCCTCCAGGCTCCAGTCTCCAGCCCTAGCTGTGTCGCCTGTAATGACCTCATCACTATTTTGTGGGGTCACGCTCACAACTGCTGTGACTGTTGATGTGTCAGTGTATGTGTGTGTGTGTGTGTGTGTGTGTGTGAGAGAGAGAATGAGAGAGAGAGTCCTATTTTCCAATGTGCATCTTTCTTATCACTGGCAGAGCATGAAGAGCTGCTGCTTGACTGACAGTAGAATCAAACTAGTGTAGCAAATACCGTCTGCCTGACCATCTCGCTGGCAAATCAATGTAACACTGGAGCAAATCAGAGCAACATATGAGAAGTGGCCTCTGTACATTCCTCCTCTGTGAGGCAGACGACCGTGGCCTGTGTCATGCTGTTTTCTCCTCAGTGTGGTATCACAGAGAGACAGGCAGCCAACCACTGTGAAGGAGTGTGCTCTGGAATGACAAACACCCACTTGATCTCATGAACCTGCATAACAAATGGATCTCAGTGCCACGGACATGGCCAGTGCCATGAGAGATAGAAAGGTTGAGGAATTCAGACAGCTCACACAAACAAAACAGAGCTGATGGTCCAACCCCCCCCACCCCAGAACTTTTAAGCACAAAATTATTTGCATTAAACATGGAACATTTAAAAGACAACAACGAGGAAATAATAAATTGAAATTTACAAAAGAGAATAAAAAATAAAAACAGGCAAATCACTGAATGACAATAATAAAAGTCTTTTTTGTTCCCAGTGGAGTACCTCTTAACCATAAATAGAAGTACACTGCTCAAAAAAATTAAAGGAACGCTTTGAAAAAAATCATGCTGGGTGTGTATACTGATATGGACTGGGTAATGTGTTAGGACTGAAAGGATTCCACATCGTTTTAATGGAAATGAAAAGGATCAACCTACAGAGGGCTGAATTCAAAGACAACCACAAAATCAAAGTGAAAAAAATGATGCAGCAGGCTAGTCCATTTTGCAGAAACTTCATTGCAGCAACTCAAAATGGTACTTGGTAATTTGTGCCCCCCCCCCAGCATGCTTGTATGCATGACTGCCAACATCAGGGCATGCTCCTAATGAGATCTGGACCAGGGCATCACAAAGCTCCCGGACAGTCAATCTGGTGGTGTCAGGCCAGGCGAGCGTGGGGGCCAGTCAGTGGTATCAATTCCTTCATCCTCCAGGAACTGCCTGGAAACTCTTGCCACAGGAGGCCGGGCATTGCTGTGAACCAGGAGGAACTCAGGACCTACTGCACCAGCGTAAGGCCTGATAATGGGTCCAAGGATTTCATTCCGATACCTAATGTATGTTAGGGTGCCTAGCCTGTAGAGGTCTGTCCATTCCTCCATGGATATGCCTTGCCAAACCATCACTGACCCACCACCACAGCGTTCCAAATGTTCTCCACAGCTTCTTCAAACCCTTTCAAATCTGATACATGTGCTCAGGGCGAACCTGCTTTCATCTGTGAAAAGCACAGGGCGCCAGTGGTGGACCTGCCAATTCTGGTAATGACAAATACCAATTGGGCTCCACTGTGCCGGCCAGTGATCACTTGAGGACATGGGGCCATCAGGTCACCCTCACGAAGTCTTTCTGATTGTTTGGTCAGAGACATTCACACCAGTGGCCCGATGAAGATAATTTTGTTCCTGTTCCTTCTTGCACAAAGGAACATATACCAGTCCTGCTGATGGGTTAAGGACCTTCTACAGCCCTGTCCAGCTCTCCTAGAGTAGCTGCCTGTGCAGCCTCTGTAGGGTCCAGGTATCACCTTGTGCTACCAGTAGTGACCCTGACCCTAGCCAAATGCAAAACTAGTGAAAAAACAGTCAAAAAAGATGAGGAGGGAAATGTCAGGGGGCTCCACCTGTAAAACCATTCCTCTTTTGGGGGTTGTGTCAATGTTCCCCCTCTAGTGCACCTGTTAATTTCATTAACACCAGAACAGCTTACACTGATTAACAACCCCCCTCTGCTACTTAACTGACCAGATCAATATCCCAGTTTAATGTACTTGATGCTATACTCTGATTAAAAAGTGTTCCTTTAAGTGTACACATGACACA
Source organism: Cichlasoma orientale (assembly GCA_034780415.1). NCBI lineage: Eukaryota > Metazoa > Chordata > Actinopteri > Cichliformes > Cichlidae > Cichlasoma > Cichlasoma orientale. Next base: position 2,536 of record JAVDPK010017614.1, on the reverse strand, counting down.
TAGCCTGCAGGTTTATCCCAGTGGAAATGGAAATTACACAACTAGCAGTTGACAGGGAGCAACAGTCAAAAGTACCTCCAGCTGCACTAAATGTTGGTAGGGATTGGCCCATGATAACCTTAGGTTCTAGGCAGGGGTGGGAAATTAATTTTCCCAAGGGGCCAAATGAGAAACTGGGACTATTTTGAAGGGCTGCACCAATATTAATTTTATTTATTAATAAGCTTCCTGGTGCTGCCCTCCACAGCACTCCCAGTTTCTCATGTGGCCCCTTGGGAACAACTAATTTCCCACCCTTGGTCTAGAGTATATATGGAGCAACTCTCACCAGTTTCTTTCCCCATTTTGTCACATGGCTGGCACCTAGACTGCTCGAATGCATTGTCTTTCCACACTACTGACTCACTGAGTTTACTCCTTTTTGTTTAAATAAAGTAGCCAAATTGTGACTGACATGTACAGATGGCTTCTTTCTGCTGTAAGCTTATGATACAGTACCAGTCAAAAGTTTGGACACACTCACCCATTAATATGAAGGGGCGTGTGTCCAAACTTTTGACTGGTACTGTACTTTCAAAAATGCTTAAATCTAATTTCCAAAAAGTGGCATTTGTAGGTATTCTACTGCTTAACCCTTTCTCCCCCCAAAAAGAATACATCTATATACACCATCATCATTGAATCATTCTGGGGTGATCATGTGTTTCAGGTCTTTCAATTTCAGACATCTTTTAACGGGTGACTCAGCTGTTTCTGACTTGGCCACAGCTTGACTTCGGGTTGGGTCTCCTCTCTTAATCCCGAATGCCTAGCTGATGTTCTTGATAGTTCAGCTCCTTGACAGTTCTGTGAAACTGAGTTAGCTCCGGGCATTGTAGAGAATGCCCCTGAAATCCTCTGCATGCAGCTTGAATGGGCATGCATCTTGACACCTTACCCTGCTACTGGCACACGATGACCAGTTATTCATATGAGGTTCTTTTTCTTTCTTTTTTTGGTTGGGGGGGGGGGGGGGCTTCCTCCATGCAAACCTCCCACAGCATTGTCAGTTTCACTAGTGTGATATTTTTGGTGGCCTCTGTGACCAGGAGAATGTCTGGCCTGAGGGCAGTTGTAACTGTGCAGTGGGAACTTCAGATGGCTCTCTAGAGAATACTGAACATTGTTAAGCCCACTAAAACAGTTATTTTTGGAAATTATGCTACAGCATGCAATGTTACACTGACCTTTTGTTGATTCAGATTGCTTCAGACTGGATGGCGCTATAGATTTTTTCTTGCAATTGATTTACACCAGAGGAGGCTGGTTCATAGAGGCAAAGGAGATTGCTCCTCCTCTATTTTTGAGAGGCAGGAGAAAGGTGTCTAGATCGATAGATATCCCCCTCTTGCCTCTAAAAAACAACCAAAAAACAACAATAATGAGGGGAAAGGGTAGTTCATATAAAGTGCCATTTGGGATCAGAGGAGGTTTTATATTGCTGATATAACTTAGTGTACCTAAATGATAATCTGTTAGACATGTAAATTGAGGATACAACAGAGCTTGTCCTCCCTAACCAATCAATAACCAGAATACAATTTGGACATTGTATTTGTCCAATGATAATTCAATAGTTTCAGCTTAAGATAAAATTCTCTCACCTTGATGGAAGAAGGGTCTGGGTTCAAATCTGCTGGGGTTTTTCTGTGGCGTGTGCGTGCTCTATCTGTGCCTGTGTTGGTTTCCTCTGTGTTCTCCAGCATCCTCCCACAGTCCAAAGACATCCACGTCACCTTAATTGATCTGAAAATTAGATAGTGTATTAGGTAAGTGTATAGGACAAAACGGCGTATCAATGTATGGGTTAATGGGGCTAAGTGCTTTGAGTAGTCAGTACATTTCCATTATTGAATTTCCAATGCATTATAAATGAGTATAGCCTTTCTTTAGATTTGCATTTACCTTTGTTTTATAATTGAGCAGCAGCTCGCTACATGTGTAAGCTAACACAGCCAACAGTTAGCGTGTTGTAGCTGCACTATGGGGCTTTTATGCTAATAAGAATGCATTTTGACTAGGGGTGCAACAGGCTGCAGCCTGAGAGCAGATGTGGAGCTCCACTCTGTTGGTTCAGGCTCACTCCTTTGGCTGTCTCAGCTGGACTTGCAGACTTCGAATATGGTCGTCCCAGCTTGAGGTCTACTCCGCTCATGGCATTAAGAAAGTTCTGACTTATTAAGACACTGCCCCCCCCCGCCCCCACCACAGTAGCAGCAGCTCTGCTTAGCCCCACCTGGTGGGACTCGCTCTGTAAGTTTGACTGTGCCGTCACTCCAGATGTTTCTTCATATTTGACGTAGTGTTTTTGGAGCTAGTTAGCACTTTGTAGCCAGCACAGAGTGCACAACTAACCTTGATATTGTCATCTTTAGCTGACACAAACTCACAACAGTGCCTGTATCTGCAGCTAGAAAACACACATCTCTCTCCTCCCTCCATTGTTTACGTTTGTGTCGCTGTGCTGTTATTGTCCTCGTGCTCAAAACGGGACTGA
>JAVDPK010017613.1:0-12427 GCA_034780415.1 Cichlasoma orientale | reverse complement strand
CCATTCTTTCACTGATGTTGGTAGAAGCAGTCTGCATGCCTAGGTGCTGGTTTATACACCTGTGGCCATGGAAGTGAGTGGAACACCTGAATTCAGTGATTTGGATGGCAGTATAGTGTATATGTAATATCAGGTAATAAAATATTTATTGTAATTTTAACCACCTAAAATTGTAGCCCAGAATGCAGTATTGTGTGTTTTTTTTTTCTTTAAAAACTACTTTTAGCTGAGTATAAAACATATTTTTAGGTTTATCTAACCACCAACTATACTTTTTGCTTTTTATTGTTTTTAGCTGTTGAGAATTTTTCCACCTTGTTCTCCTCCACTCTGTTCCAGCTGAGTTTTGCCTGGTTGAGTCCATGTAGCAGTGAGGGTACGTCAGGTGGTTTCTGGATATTTAACATTTAGCTGCTGCCATGTTTTTAACCTGTAACAATTACTTTCAATAAAGTTTGAACTTCCTCATTTTGTCTTCCTTCTTCAAAGGCCGAAGCTTTCCTTCTCAGACTGTCTGCGGTGTTTTAGTTTTCCTGCATTCACCTTCCTCAAGGTCTGCTCGGCGCTGTCCATCCCCCATCACATCTGCTCCTCCACGGGATTACAGCACAAATGTCTGTCTGAAACACTCAGTGCTGAGGGGGAAGATTAGAAGTGCACTGCACCATCCAAGAGAGGTTAACCAATCAGGGCATGCAGATGCAGGGATTAACCAATTGCACCACAGAGAGGGAAGGCAGAGGGATTAAACAGAGCACAGAGTGGGATTAGGTCAGTGTTGAGTGCAGAAAAATGCTTTGAAATGTCTGTTGCTACCCGATAACTTCTCTCATTGCGCTGCGTGGTCAAGGACAGTGATCAAATATGACTTACATGGCAACAAAAACTGGTATTATTATTGTAAATATCAGAATGACATCAGGAATGTGTGATCACGCCTCTTGGTTCATTTCACTGGCCCAGGTTTTAGTTTTATGATGTTCAGCTCAGATGGCGAATGATTTTGCATTATGGTGAGAACGCGGCATTGGAACCAGCCTGCAACAAAAACTCCCGCGGTACACGAGCTGCACCTATGTGATGTCATAGCTAAGTTTATACTGCAGTAATCAGGACATGTGAGGATTACCAAACTGTCAGAGGAGCTGGGGGGGGGGGGTGAAAGAAGGGGAGGCTCTGAAGTGATAGTGAGCTCAAACAATTAATGAAACAACTGTAGCAAAAAGTCTTTATTAAACTGCCCTGAGGTCAGCGATTCAGTTCTTGTTTTTGTTTTTGGGGGGGTGGGGGGGCAACAGAGGTAGGCCTGAACTGAAGAGGCTATAGGAAAGAAAAGAGCCACACGTAGAGGAAAAAGTAATACTGCAACGCTGATGAGGGGAAGAGGAAAGAAGAGAGAAAAGATGGAGGGAAAGACGGAAAAAGACGGGAATGGAAGTGGAAGAAGAGGCTGAGGTGGGTGAGAGACAGAGGGAGATGGGGCGATAATCCTACCTAATTCACTTAGGGCATTGCTGAAGGGAGGCTAAGAGGATTGGGACACTCCCAGAATCAGATAAGCTAAAATAACCAAGATGGACCAGCGCAGGCCATATGACGAACGCGGCGAGTCCACAGCCCACTTTAGATCCAAACTCCACACACACACCTCTAACTGCAGCACACACACGTCCTTAACAAGCTCTCAACCCGGAATTCATCTCAATGATCATCAGCGCACACGCGTGTAAAGAATAGATCACTTTAATGTGTCACAAAACAGAAAATCTATTTCCCCCATCAAACAGATCAGGATGACGACACTAAAGGTGAACACTGTAATACTGAACACAAACGCTAAAAAAATCTACATGCAATCAAATTAGATATTCAAATGTAACTTCAAATAATAATAATAATAATAATAATAATAATAATAATAATAATAATAATAATAAATAGCTTAAAATAACCCTGAAGGAGGACCTACAGGACTTCCAGGAGCTCTTCCAGGTCAAAAAGCTCTCCTTTCACTCTATGCAAACTGAACATGAAGTGTGTGTGTGTGTGTGTGTGTGTGTGTGTGTGAGAGAGACAGCTTGTATTGTGTCATAGGTCGGACTCCAGTCTTTTCCTTCAAACTTTTTAAAGGCGTTTGTTCTCTTGTTTAAGATGGCATGAAGAAGAAAACAGACATGATTTGTAGTCAGGCAGCATCAATGACGGTCATTCATTTGTTCATCTCCAAACCCGTTAAATCAAATGCGTTTCTAAAATCAAAAGAAGATCTTACAAATGAGAAATTGAGAAATCAATGTTAAGTCCTCTGGCAGAATCGCTCTGCCCTATCTTACATGGGATTCATCGACACACGTGGCATGATGACACCCTGTCTAGAGGACCTGGAACTTCCAGGAGTTTTGGTCCTTGTGATCCAGGCAGTCCATTGTGGTGAAGCCCAGCTTCCAGGCCTGCTGGTCCTTGTAGTCCAGGCAGTCGACAGAGGTGAAGCCCAGGGAGGAGGCAGTGCTGTACCCCTGTGAAGACAGAGATGCTGGGGACTGGCTTAGGGAGCCCCCCATAGAGGGCACAGCAATGGGGCTGAGAGCGCCCCCAGTGCCCGACAGCTGTGAGTGCATGGGGGACAGATAGGCGCTGCAGTCCAGGCCAGTGAAGTAGGAGGTTGTGCTGGCATAGCCCTGGGTGTAGGCTGATGGCTGGCCGTAGCTCATAGGGTAAGGTGAGGGCCGCTGCATGCAGGGCGCTGAGGAGGAGGCCAGGGGGTCGGGCAGGGGCGAGATGGCCGGGCTCCAGATGGACACAGCAGTGTTTCCAGTGCTGGAGCTCGGGGCCAGGCTGGGGCCCGACTGGGCTGAGGAGGGGCTGTATGAGCCAGATGGGTTAGGAATAGGATCGGGAGCGCTGGGCTCCTGCACTGGTGAGGCCTTCTTTTTGGGAGGGCGGGGCTTGGACTGGCCGCTGCTCTGCTGCTGCTGCTGGCGGCATTTGGCACGGCGGTTTTTAAACCACACCTGAAGACATCAAAACAAAAAAGATGCAGCATGTTAGCAAGTGTCAGCCACAGAAACATGTTAGAGCTTGTAAAAAAATCAGAGTTTTGGGCTACAGAGGCAGGAAAGGACAGACAGAAAGCTCAAATGCTTTACTTTTTTTTAAAAGACTTTATTTAAAGGTCATAAGATGTGAGGAACCCACAAAGACTGAACACAGTGACCTCCATCCTGGAAGCAGCCTACTTCTGCCGTACCTGGACACGTGACTCAGGCAGGTTGATCTTGAGGGCCACCTCCTCTCTCATGAAGATGTCTGGGTAGCGGGTCTTTGAGAAGAGCGCCTCCAGGATGTCCAGCTGTGTCCGGGTGAAGGTGGTGCGCTCTCTGCGCTGCTTCCGGGGAGTGGCTGAAAAGAAATAACAGAGAGAGGATTATCATGCTACCATCAGCAGGGTGGCATCAACTGTGAGACTGTGTGCGAACCATGCAGAAAAAGAATAACACAGCGATTCTTTGGACAGTTTTCCAGCTCCGTGTGAGCATGACAACAAATACAAATATTAATGGAAACTTCAATATAACAGCAGAATAAAGACAAAGAATAAAACAAATAATGATAGTCAGTGGTGTTTAGAAGAGTTCACTTTACTTTGAGAAGCAGACATTTAATTTAAACTATGATTTTTTTTAAGTCCTGTGAGTCTGCACTTCATGGCGCACACAGCCAAATGTCTTGTATTTGTAGAACAACAAGTACTGCGAGGAACTATGTGAGTCTGTATTCATCTGAGCGTTAATGAAACCTCGAAGGAAAATGAGTAAAACATGAGCAACAACAACAACCGGTGTTGATCTGCATTCAGAACAAATGGTTTTCCTTTAAATTGAAACAGGCTGAGCTGAATCTCTGATCCTCACATGGAGCCACAGAGCAGTTTAAAGACCGATTCATCAAATTATCTCTACCACAACACACCATTTTATTCACTGTAATTATTATACACTGTATTTACAAACTGTTCTTTTTATATATATATATATATATATATATATATATATATATATTCATGTTCGCGTTTTCTCACAGCGTCACCGCCTGCGCGTTTTTCCGTATCACAGAGAAAAATAAATCTATAAATTGTGAGGACAGAAATACTTTTTTTCTCTCTTTTTAAAGAAAATAAAAATTGTTTATACTTACGCGGATAAGCGACGGTTGTGTGGAGCACATCCATCCCAGGGGCAGGCACATTTAACCCGTTCATGGTGTAATGGGGTTGCTTTATGTAGGACATCATCTTTACAGCAGCCCTTTAAGTCCTGTCACTGACTTGTAGGTCGGAAACGCAACGCAGCAGCGGTGGCCCCCTCGGAGCTCAGCTGGGGCAACAAGTCGGTGCGTCCGAGCCCACCCGCTGAAGCGAGAAGCGCAAGAGTTCACAAGACAAGCGTCAAAGTGCTTTTTTCCCCCTTAAACTGCTCTTTCAGCTGTAACCGACTGTCAGCTAAGCAGCGTAGCACACCGCAGCACGGCGAGCATCCGGACCTCCTCTAAGTCCAACTTCACACACTCAAAGTCATCGCACAGGTGAAGTGGCCTCCGGGTGTTTTTGCGCCTCGGTGAGGTCGCTCCACTGAGTTTCTTTACCGGCGCACGCTGCTAATTAGAGGGAGCAAGTGGCTCCAACAAACCCCTCCCACACACACACACACACACACACACACAGACACACACACACACACACACACACACACACACACACACACCCTACATAATGTACAAACTGTTCTTGGTCTATACAATTGTTTTAAAGCGGTTGTCCAATTGTAACCTTTCACGTGAATAATCACGTGAACTATATATAAAGGAACATAGATATCTACCCAAAAGTTATAAACTACAATAGTTTTTAGTCTGACTGTGTATTTAAGATATACAGTCCAAAAACAAATGCATATGTTTCACACTAACATGTATAGTTATTTAAAATGAAAAATAAATTTAGTATAAAAACTGTGATTCTTACAAAAAGTCACTTCCCACAGTCATTTCCCTCTCCCTGATCAATGAACCTGCTGCACATCTCCAACACTTCATAGATTCACACATGACAGATTATATCTGCAAAGCAGATGCATAAACGCATGCTGCATTCACACACACACACACGCACACACACCCAGATGTACAAAAGCGATAAAGCTCATTTGATTTATCATAATATGCTTTATCTGAAAAGTAAGTATCTTATCCCCAGATAAAGAGAGGAAAGACAGAGCAATCCGTCCAGTGGCAGTGCAGGATGGAGCAGCAGCAGCAGCGCTATAGGAGCGTGAATTGGACCGTTCGGCAGGTGAACTGAACAAAAAAGAAAGACAAGCAGGTACAGGAGAGACGGAGGGTTCAGAGCTGCTGCACCTAAAGGAGACGCATCAGGTTTACATGGAAAGGGATTAAAAACACACACTTGGGGCTGCTTCAGTCCCAGACTGCTTTTGTGGACCAGATTGTTACCAGTGATGAGAGAATGTTACACAGGTGTGAGTCTGACATACGTGTGTGACTGACAGGGAACTTCATGGGTTTATAAATGGTTCTGGCCTTGACAGGCCTTTATTTCAGTTACATTTTAAAATCAAGACTGCTCGTAGAGTAACATTTTACTTTTAGCTATTTAATTGTTCCGTTTTATTTTCATTTAGGATATTACTGTTGTAGAATTATTAACGTGAGCCACTACAGTGTGAGTCCAAGGCCATGGTGATGGTCTCTTCAGCAGCTGCACCTCTTTTCTGTGTGACTTATTCTTGTTTGAGGAAAATGATCATATATGCTGTACAAACACTGCCCGCTTGATGACGGCAATGCAATCTCTGTGCAGCACTGGAACAACTCTTCCTGCGGCTGCAATAACAAATAGGGAAGTAGGGAAGAGGACTGAGCTGGTTTAATCCCTGCCCAACTGCCCTTCCCCCCAAAAAGCTGGACTTACATGTTCAGAATGAAGCATGCGAGCCAGCACTGATATTTATGACTGAACATTTTGTGATCAGCACGCCACCGGCTGAGTGAGGCCTTAAACTCAGGAAGATGGCACATGAGAGAGACCAGGTAACCAGGTGGATGGAAGGAGGGGAGAGAAGACCCACACACAGATGGATGGGGGGGGGGGAGTGAGAGGGATGAAGGAAAAGCAGGTGAAGGGGCAGCGGATGGGGGAGGCTCAGGTCCTTGTCCCCACTGACACACTGCTGCAGTTAATCCAGATTAGAGTGTCTAAAACAGGTCGGCTAAATCTGCAGGCCAACCAGCAATACAGAGACTGCTGTCAGCTCCAATCACTCACCCTGCGCACACACACACACACACACACACACACACACACACACGCGCGCGCTAAAACAAGCAGACACACTGTAATAATCTCCTCTGTGCAAACCAGGTGCCACCAGAAACTCCGCACAGACCGCCATTAACCAGCTCACCAGCCCTCCCTCCCACTACCACCGCAGTTAGCACTCACACCCATTGGAGCAGTGTACTGTCAGAGATGTGTCTCACTGAGTTCTAACGTGGTTTCAAATGAATTTAACTCAGTTTAATTTTGAATATATAATGCAAACCATAAAAATAGGCACTTCGAGGTATTTTATATTGTAAAATAAGCAACATAAGAACTTGCAACATTACAGACTGAAACCCAACGATCCAGTATTCCCATATGCAAGCACTTGGAGACAGTGGTGAGGAAGAAATCCCTTTTAACAGGAAGACACCACTGACAGAACCAGGCTCATGGAATCTTCAGCCTGTTGCGATCATTCAAGAGCTTGATAAAAAGTCTTTTCTGGATTTTACATGGAACTGATGAAGAAAAATATTACAGGAGAAATAATGATCGAGATCCTTTTAGTGCTCTGTAGTGTTTTTGATCAACTGACAGCTTTTTCTGGAGATTTTAAGACATCCTGATAATACACAATTGCAATTGTCCAGCCTAGAAGTCACAATTACTTGGACAACTTTTTTTTTAAGCATCACCCTGAGGTAGGATGTGTCATGAACTCAATGAGAATGGGTGGACTCAAAAATGCACAGGTTGGTGCACAGGGAGACAGGACACAAGACATGCTGTGGAAGAGAGAGACAGAGATTAATAATAATAATTCATGATTAAATGCAGAGTGGGGTATAAACAGAGTTAAAAGAGGTGAATGAAAAAGAAACACTGCATCATGGGAACCCCCCAGCAGCCTAGGCCTAAATAAGGGATGGTTCAGGGTCACCTGATCCAGCCCTAAATATAAGCTTTATCAAAAAGGAAGGTTTTAAGCCTAATCTTAAAAATAGAGAGGGTGTCTGTCTCCTGAATCCAAACTGGGAGCCTGAAAGCTGAAGGCTCTGCCTCCCATTCTACTCTTATCCTAGGAACCACAAGTAAGCCAGCAGTCTGAGAGCGAAGTGCTCTATTTGGGTGATACAGTACTATAAGGTCTTTGCGATAAGGTGGGACCTCTCACTTTCACTGTCAGTACTGGTTGTTTTCAAATGCATGTTTTTTCATAGGCAAGGCTGGCCAGCTACTGGCTGATAAACAAGAGGAATCTAGGGCACAAGGAGAGGCACAGGGAAGTAGTAGGAACAACTAAAAGGGGCTTGAATGTGCTACCACTTAGATTACTGGAAAAATCAGACTGAGCCAGTCAATAAACACTGGAGATGAGTGATTAGTTGATAAGGAGCAAAACTGTCAGCCAGATATCCAGTGGAACCAGAATCAGAATCAGAATCAATTTATTGTCATTACATGTCAAATATATAAGGAAATGAGGTTCCAGAACACCCATCCAAGAAAAGACAAACAAACCAATAAGGTGACCTGCCTCTAAGGACCTCACAAGTACAGGGAAACCTGCCCATGCATACACACATGCCCACCCTGACTACAGTGAGTGAAAGAAGGAAAGGTTATAAAGCTGGGACTGGCACTGAAAGTAAGTAAAGACCATGAATATGATTATTTTGTTAGAGGAAAGAAGGTTGCTTAATGTACCTGTTAAAGGACATATCCTGGCCAAACATGACTCCAAGGTTCCTGAAAGTATTACTGGAGGCCAAGACAATCCCATCCAGATTAACTCTGGTTCTAATGTATTTAGGACCAAATATAAAACATGGCCAAAACTTCTGGCAATGTTGACTTGTCCATAAACTTAAACGTAAACTCAGCTTTATTGCTGTTACTCACAGGGAAAATAGAAACAGGTCTGGATAGGAGCCAGAAATGTTCCTAGGAAACAAGGAGGAAACACAAAGAGCACACAGCATGAGGGAAGGATGCAACAAAGAACAGAGGGAGACTCAGACAATATATACACGAGATAACCAGGGAGATAAAAAACACCAGGGAATACAGCTGAAACTCACTGGAAAACCGAGACTGGGTGAAGTAAAGCTGAACATGAAACAGACAGGACAAAGACTGCCAAAATAAAGCAGTAAGGTCCGGCCTCGCTGTGGGGCAAGTACAGGGAAACCAGCAGCAGAAACAGAGCGGTTCTGGGGGCCGGCCGGGAGGCCAGCGGTAAAAGCCCCGTGGTGTCTTGGTTGAAGGCCGGCATCGGAGGGTGTAACAGGACATCCCAGGGAGCTTAAGTGGAGGATGATGACAGCAATTAAGACCCTCCAGATGGAGGTTGATATGGTGACAGAGACCCTCAGGTGGCTTGGCTGGAGGCCTCTGCTGATGACAGAGACCCTAGGGTGACATGGCTGGAAGCCAACAATGGCAGATATGCTCTGGGGACTGGTGATGAAGGAGACCCTTCAGAGGCCTGCAACAAAGGAAGCCCTCTAGAAACTGATGCTGATGGAAGTGATGGGACGCCGCTTGCTCAGGTGGTGCTGGACCCTTGGACTCAGGACTCACATGACATGGCAACTGGGGCAGCTTAGCAGGGCATGCAGTCTTTTCCAATAACTGGGGCTGCAGCAGCTCTGAAACACGTTGGTCAGGATTCCCAGGCTGCAGAGGTTACTCGGTTGCTAGGGATACCCATATTGCAGAGGTCTCACAGCCGTCTCCTCCAGCGACTAGGACTGCGCAGGGCTTGCAGTCAACTCCTCTGTAGTTTGCACAGAAGTCCAATAATAAAACACCACTTGGGTTCAGATCAGGCAGGTCGTTCCTCCCAATCACGCCCCTCCGAGTCTCACCTTCACTGCCCATGTCAATGTTGAAGTCTCCCAATAGGATGATGGAGTCACCGGATGGAGCACCCTTGAGCACCCCGCCCAGCAGTTCCAAAAAGGGTGGGTACTCTGAACTGTCATTTGGCACGTATTCAGAAACAACATTGAGGACCCATTCCCAGGCCCAAAGGCACAGGAAAGCAACCCTCTCGTCCACTGGTGAAAATGCCAACATACAGGCAGCAAGCTGAGGGGATACAAGAATACCCACCCCAGCTCGCTGCCTCTCACCAAGGGCAACTCCAGACTGGAACAGAGTCCAGCCCCTCTCTTCAGGAGACTGGTTCCAGAGCCCAGACCATGTGTTGAAGTGAGCCCGACTATATCTAGCCGGTATCTCTCAGCCTCACGCACTAGCTCAGGCTCCTTCCCCACCAGAGAGGTGGCATTCCATGTCTCAATAGTCAGTCTCAATAGCCGGGGATGGGTCCGCCAGCCCCTGTGTAGCATCTTCGGGCTGTGCCCAGCTGGGCACCACAGGCTAATACCCCACCACCAGACGCTCTCCCTCGAGCTCCCTCCCCAGGACTGGCTCCAGGGTGGAGCCCCGGTAACCCTATCCCGGGCAGGGTAAACTGTTCCCTTTTTGTATCGTCCGTAAGGGGTCGTTGGAATCTTTGTCTGGCCCCTCACCCAGGACCAATGTGCTATGGGAGACCCTACCAGGGGGCATAGCCCCCAGACAACATATTGCCTGGGATCACTGGGACACACAAACCCCTCCACCACGATAAGGTGGCAATTCACAGAGGAGGCAGTTGATGAGTTGTGCAATTGGCTTGAAGTTGGGCTCTAGTGTTATTTTCCACATCCCCACTGAATGCCTGATGAAGGCTCTTAGGGTCCTGTTGATCTAATACATTTCTAGTCCTTCCAGGATGTATGAGGCACTGAAGACTGTTTAAAATAAAAAAATAAATAAAAAGCGAGGCTGAAATAAGCGGGTGCTTAATATCATTTCCCTTGAGACCCTCACTGTTCCCTTATAATTCCCGTCTGTGTTTTTCCCTGGTCCCTTGTCGTGGTGTTGTCAATGTTTATTCCACGCTGTGTGTCTCTCTGCTCCAAAGTTTCTGTAGTTTCATTTTGGCACCTGACCAGCTCCAGTATAACTGTTATTTCTTGTCACTGTTTAAGTTCAGTTCTATCCTACGAGTTCTGCACTGTGGGGTCCTATCCTGCCTTCCACACAGCTAGCCATGTCAGTGTCGTCACTTACAGTCTAATTTCTTGGCACTGCAATGTGCTCCTTCTCTTCCACCTGTTTTCTTCTTTTTCTTGTAGTTTGTTGGTCTTTTTTCATGTCAAATTTGATTCCAGACTTTCCTCGGGCACAGTGAGGGTCTCAGGGGAAATGATATTCAGCACCCGCTTATTTCAGCCTCACTTTTTATTTATTTCTTTACTTTAAACAGTCTTCACGATTCATGGAAAACACTTTGGAAAGCTGCCCCACTTCTGGCTTCCTCCTCGGACTTCAGACACTCATTTAAGTTTCTCCAGTTGGATTTTGTTCGTCTTTCTTGCCTTAGGGGTGCAGGGTTTTCTCTGACAACACCGTCACCGCTCTCTCCACTCAGAGAATCGTTGATTAACGCTGATTGAATCTGATTTAATTACCTACCCATGGTGGTAAGAACAAAATTGGCCAGTGCACACCTGTCTGACGGTGATTTTGTGGGTGAGCTCGTGTTTTGTGCAGATCAAGAACGTTTCCATGCTAATATCAGTAAATGAGTCACAATGTCAGGGGCAACATTACAGCTAGTCTGTCAGCCAGCTCAGTGAGACTGAAGTGCTCCTGATTCTCTGCCTCCACGAGTCGTGTGCTAGATTGTGCATTGAAAACACAGCTTTAATTTCCACCACTGCTGCCGAGGAATGCGGGGCATGTCATGTACTGCAGTGTGAGCTGGAAACTTCTTAGTGATGTATAAAAATGTGAATAAAATCTTAAACTGAAAATATTTGCATAGTGTATTTTTCAGTAAGAAACATAAACAGACCCATAAAGCAACACATTCAGAGTTCCAACTCACTCTATGAGCTATTCCAAGGTTGAACCTTTTATTCCAACATCATGTCTATTTTATTGTTTAATCACAATGTTACACTGGGTTTTCTTTCTATGTGCTTTTTCTGTGAAACATTAGTTGTGGCAGCCTAAACTGTTGCACAGGTGATATTTTATTTCTCTGTTTTGCCAGTTCATTGAGTGCCTGGTAACATCACATCAAAGTTTAATAAATTACTTTTTCACATAGGGTCAGGCAGGTTTGGATAGATTGTTTTCCCTCAATAAATGAAATTAAATCTGCATTTTGTATTTATTCAGGTTATCATTGTTTAATATCAAAATTAGTTTGATGGTCTGAAACATGTAAGTGTGACAAATATACAAAAAAAATCAAGACTTTTTCACAGCTAGGATCAAAACATAGATCACAAAGAAAAAAAGCACATGCTTATCTAGCCAAAGATTTTAGGAGTAATTATCCAGCTTTATTTTATTTTACTTTTAAAAGGTCTTTTTTTTTTCATTTTGGTAACACTGTCAAAGTCATAAAGCACGGCTGACATGCAGTCCCATGCTTCTGCAGGAAATCAGGTTGTGTGTCTGTCAGCCAGTCGAGCTGAAGTTTGCATTCACATTTGTGCAGATTTTGAAGGAATTTAATGACATGCAAAACACTCTTAATAGTGGACAATAAGTTGTCACGGTGACAGCAGACACATATTCAAATATGGATGTTACTGATGTAAAAATGGATGAATACAAAAATAAATAAACAAAAATCTTCCGGGCTGCTCTTTCATAGTAACAAGACTCAGCTTGAGGTCACAGTAACCTTTACCTTTGACCACCAACACTGACATCTGTTCATCCTTGAGTCAAAGTCACGATTCAAGTCGGATTTGTAGAAATTCCCTTAAAGGATTCAACTTGAAAACAATGACTGTGGTTGGCGTGGAGATGGAAACAGAGAAACAGCTTGCACTCGATACCAAACATGGCAGTCCTGTACTTGGTGATATAACCTTAAACTATCCAGCACATTCATATATCAGTGACTTCCTCTTATGATCACTTACAACAATATTTACTCCCATATTGGCTTCTCTTCATTGGCTCCCTGTTAAATCTAGAATAGAATTTAAAATCTTTCTCCTCACATACAAG
>JAVDPK010017612.1:0-12431 GCA_034780415.1 Cichlasoma orientale | reverse complement strand
CAGACTGCTGAAGAGAGGCCTTCTTCTCACCCGACTCCTCAGCCCTGCTGCTCAAACCAACAGAATTAATAGGCTCATTTGCCAAGAAAAACACTCTAATCAGTGGGTTTCCTCTCATTAAAAGTTAATTAGTTTGACACGAGTTTCCTGTAGAAGAAAGTATTGGCCACTTACAACTCATTAGAGCCAAAGCAAAACATCACAGTGAGGAAAGCTGGAGGAGAGGGGAGAAAGGAGGAACAGGGGCACACACACACGCATGTTCATACACTATAACATACAGTAAATTCTGTGAGACTCACGCTAGCTGGCACATCTACAGACATGTGCATTACTTTGTTATTGCAAAATGTTAGTGACATGTGTAAACATGCATGCCAGCACACATATACATATACACACATACGGTAAGTGCTTACATACACATGTGCACACAGATACACAGTGATATAAACTCATTTAAAAGCCATGTCATTCTGTTATGGCATCAGTAACAGCAAGAAGCATTTATCCTGGGAACTATAGAGCTGCAGTCTTGCTCTACACTCTCGACGCACACATGCAATTAAACCTGCACATGCTGGCTCTGAAGTATACAAAAATGCAGTGTAATACAGGATATTTGAAAGATAACTGGAGATGTTTGAGTTATAGAACATGCATAACACCTCAGGAACTAATTTTGTTCTTTCTGTCTCGTACGGTGAAGCGGCAAATCTGAAAACTGAAGTGATAGTTTTATTTGCTTTGTGTGCATGTGCATGCATGCTTGTGTGAGTGTGTGCGCTTTTGTAAAGATAGAAAATACAGAAACTGATTAAATAGAAGTGGCTGATTGATTTAAAAAAAAATTACATAAAAATTACATTTAGAAAATGTTTCTTTAAAAGATATTTCATCATAAGATACTTCCCTACTCATGCTAAAGCTCAGTTGAAGACTTTTATGGATGCTTTTGAAATACAACAGTTGGGTTTGTTGACAGCAGTGACAAACTGGTACAATGGCAGTCATTTGTGTATGGCCAAAGGGATAAAAACTTAAATTTAATAGGCAAACATCAATAGTTAGATTTTCAGTGTGATATTTTGTCAACATTTTTGAAAAAATAAATGCATGCTGAAAATTTGCTACTCCACAGTAATTGTGTGCTGCTGTTACTCTGCCGTACTTTAACTGTTGTATTCTGTAAAAACCAAAGCAGGTGTGGTTAGTTTCTCAGCACTCACTTCAATATGTCATTCAACACATTTACTAAATGAAATTACAAGAGTCACATTGGAGACAGAGAGGCCAGAAGTCATAAAGAACAAAAATACAAAAGTATCTGCTATCGGAGAGTCAGAAAAGACTATTATACTAAAACAATATCTACCACTTAAGTGTTATGTATTAATAAAATGACATGTGGTGATTTGCGGCCTCCTTGATTGATTTTGGGCTGTGACGCCCCATGCTGTTAAATAAAGTTAGACACACGCATACACTCCCACACCCTCCCCCGTTTCCTCCTTCACTCCATCTCTCCACTGCTCTCCAGTCTCACTGATCTGTCCAGTCTGCTCAGACTTCCTCTTGTTAATGAATCATGAAGTTTGACTTTTACTCCTTAATAAGCGATGTTTTGCAGAGAGCGAGTGGAAAGCACGGAGTTTGTTTTCGTTTAATTAGCCAGGCAGGTTCCACGGGCATGGGGCTCAGTGAGTGAGAAGGCCGGGGCCCGCGGAGCAGCATCAGACGAGGAAGTGCTGAGAGACGGTCCGTGCTGCCAGGTGGCCGTAAGATGAATGGGTGCAGGCACAGAGTACGACGGGGCCGGAAACATAGAAGAACAGTGCTGCAAACTGAAGAACAATGATAGGAAATGTCCTGGAGAAAACACACCAGCCAGTGGTGAAAGAGGGCTGGAAAGACGGAGGGAAAGAAAGTCAAAAGGAGAAAAATGGCCAACAAAGATTAAAGAAGGGAAATCAAAAGGAAAGAATTTAGAAACAATAAAAAGAAAGGTATGAGTATGAGTGGAGGATACTTGTGTAAAATTATAAGTGACTGTACATTCATTAACAGCCTAATATCATTTTGAGTTACTTGTAATTTCCTCAGATTTCATGTGTTTCTCTGCAAGGTTGTAGCAACAAGTTACTTTCCAGATTAAAAAAACATTTAATGGCTGAATCAAGGCATGAAATATATTGTTTTGTTTTGTTTTGTGAGTTTAACTCTGAAGAATGCAGAGCCACGAAGTCCAAAATGGAGGATCGTATCGTGTCACAGCGTATGGGCTGTGTTGCAGCATTCTCTTGCATTTTACATCCTCTCTCCAAGTATAAACTGCTACACAAAAGAGCAATGAGCTGTAGACAGAAAGCTGTTGTACGAATCCATATTTTGACAAAAGAGCAATGGGCTGCAGAAAGAAATCTGTGGTGTAAATACATCTTTAAAAAACTGTGAACTTATTGCCCCCTTTCCAACCAAACTAAGAAGCTAGTTATCAAACAGTGCTGTAGAGCTTTTTCCCTCTTAGAGGTTTTTATTGAAAACATTTTACATACTGCAAATGTGTTGAAAGAATATATATGATGATACGTGAGTACATTTGTTCTTTTAGCTATCAGATTGTTTTTATATACAGATTTTGCTATTTTCATTTGTGTGATCTAAGTACTTGTTCCACTCCTTTGTCTTTTAAGATCAGCAGAATTTCTGGCAATAATGACAAATGTTATGCTCCTGTGCATGAATATCAAAAGCCAACGTAAGATGATTGTACCGCCTTGCATGTCGCACTGTGACAAATATCAGCACGCTATCAGCAAGGGTCAATAGTTTGTGGTGGCAGATTGAAGCGTGACAGATCTTGAGCAGTTTGACTTGTTGAAATCCGATACACATCAGAGAAAATAATCGGTTGTTTATACCAGGCCCTGAGGCAATTTGTTGCACTCCAGTATCACTATAATCAATTCAAAGCAATCCTCAGAGCAGCATTATGATTTTATTTGGTAAGTCTCATTGTGAGTGTATGCGTGTGTGTGCCTGGTTTATGTCTAGCTGTGTGCGTTGAGTCAGGACATTTTGGCCAATCCTCACTTCTCACTCACAAAAGGCTGTTTAGATTAAACTCAGTTCAGTTTTATTTATATAGTGCAGATTCACAACAACAGCTACATTTATATCGCAAGGTAAACGCCTCACGGTATTAGAGAGAAAACCCCTAAAAAGGCTTACTTTTAAGGTTAGCATTAGCTTTAGTGGCTAGGAATAGGTATTTAGTGATGGGTCAAGTTCAGGAAAGGAGCTTGGGACTGCATTATGGCTGTGAGTGTCCTCACGAGCATAGAATTAAAAATATGTTTGTGTTTACGCCATACACCTGTGGGCTCAGAGGTATTAGACACTCATCAGAGAGAACCTTTGTAGAGTCAATATCAGAGGCTTCACCTCAGAGCCTGACCTTTCCATCCTGTTTCCCTCTCTAAAACACCCCTCAATACCTCCTATACACACACATACACACACACATACAGACGAAAAAAAACCATACACCACCATGATCAATCTTTCCCAGTCTCTGCGACAGGAAAGCACAAAGCCAATCACATCAACACGGTTGGGATGCCACGCTCACCCTCTGACGAAATGTCACTGGAGAGGCTATGTCAGGAGACCTTGGGCTCGTTGAACACTGAATGTGTGTGAGACAGCAGAAAATCCTGGGGCTGCTGGTGAATAGAAGAGTTCATATGGACTGTGTATTGTATCTTGAAGGAAGAAAGCTAAGTTCTGTGAGTGACTTGCGCACTGAACCTTTAATTTAGAAACAGATGATAGACTAACCTTATTACCAGCTGGTATTTCAGCAACTTTTGTATAATGGGCCAAATGACTTGAGCGTTTGTATTGAGTTAACCTGATGGGCCATGAAGATAATGCCATTATGCCATTCTTCAGGAAAAGGGCACCAGCTGATAGGCTGTTTTGGAGGGACTCAACTAACACAACACAATAAAGCTATATTATACTTTCATTAATTCATCAGAAAATCAATTTACATTCTGCACACTTGGGTCTTACCCTGAATGATTAAGCTTCACATGCACTAATTAAACAATGAATGATCATCCTTTTTCACTGTATATTACGAAAAAAAAAAAAAAAAAAGGACCACAGCCAATAAAATACACGATGGAGCCCGGCCAATGCTGGGTAGTGTATATTATTGCCTTACCTGATTACATTGTGTTTTCGTGTGAAGTGGGATGCCAAAATGAGGCTTCAGAGCACATCTGAGTCTCACGTCCTAAAGACAGCCTTCTGCTTTCTCTTGCCAAGCTCACCCGGACTGCTTCACCTGTACTCGTGACCCAGTGGTGCGGTGCAGCTCTGTATGTGTAGAGCTGTTGGCTGAATCAAAGAAAAGTGGTGTGCAACACTGCAAGTGAGGAAAAGGTTAGCAAGGTACAGGACACACTCTCACAGTATGAGAGAAGCTCAGCAGTGCCAAATATTGGTTCTGTACTGAGCTTCAGGTGCAATGCGGAACCTGTTTCTTGTGACGCTATACGTCACAACAAGAGCACTGCAGACATACAGGACAGTTATCACACATCAGGAAGTAGTGATCCAGCGTATATAGAAAACAGGCATTTTATATTGATGCTATTAATGTGATCATTGTGATGTGATTAGTTTTAGCCCTTTGGAAGAATAATATTGTAATTTTGATGTAATGTGTCATTTTATGTGATAAAATTAATGCAAATTCAACAACATCCTGACAAACATTTTTCATCAAAAAAGGCACGTGATTTTTATTATTTTAGCATGGGCAAATAAGACATTTTACAGTTAAGTGACAAAAATGACAGTAGTTTGCAGATAAATTAGGTGCACACCTGTATAAAGAATATGGATCAGAGTAGACGTACTGTCAGGCAAGCACTGTAGGAAATGGCACCAAAGCATCCGCTGTACCACAAATATGTGGTACATAAAAAGCACTTTTCTTGACTTACTAACCATTGAACGCACTTTAAACTTCAAGTCACATTTTTAAGCATACATTCATGCAGCACTTTATCTATACACTTGAAGCAACTTATCTACCTCACATCTATGGCTAAATTAGAATCACCAGTTAACCTTCCATGCATGTCTTTGTACTGTGGTAGGAAGCTAATACAGGCACGGGGAGAACTTGCAATCTCCCCACAGAAAAGCCCCCACCAATGTACGAACAAAGAGCCTACCTGCTGTAGTGTGATAGTGCTAACCACGGCATCACCCTGCCACCCATACATCCCAATTATAGATTTCTACAGTACTTCTACTGTAAATTCAAGCGAGCATAACGTTAAATGTCTTTCCATATGTGCATGTGTCTAGTATAATTTAAAAAAAGCTAAAGTCATACACACCATAAGCCTGTATAAGCACATTTATAGATAACAGTAAGCCTTTTTTTAAAGCAAGCGCGTGATTGTCATAGCAGGAAAAGCAGTGTTACTAACAGCATCAACAATAGTCATGTTTCCCATTAAAACATACCAGTGTGACAGTGAACAATCCCACACAGTACGACATCCATAAAACTGATAAAAGCTAATAGCAGTTCAGATGTTATTAATATTGCCTTTACACCTTTTCCTAGTCTGATGTGTTAAAAAAAAATGTTTGGCCGACTGATGAGTGAATCAGAAGGTCAGTGCAGTCATACTGAAATTTAGTATCAACAGCATCATTTAGTATTAACAGCTATTAAGAAGTATTGCCTATTAAACCATTGCACACCAGTCTCACGAAAGGCTTCTTTTGTCATTAAGAATGACAGAAGTGTTTCATTGCATTTATTATTTTTGTTATTATTATTATTATTATCATTAATGATTTGCTTTCAGTGCTGTTGATACAGGAACCATCTTCCAGAATGTGCTGTATGTTAAGAGACTGACCTGTACAAATATTAATAATGATTTTAAGTGAATTGTCACTGTAAATACTCATAAAGATTAATGTTGTTACTTTAATTTAAATGCTACAGCATTTTCTTTCCCCAACATAATCCCAGTGAAGAAAGTGTAATATGTGTAGTGAGGGAAATATTGTTAAACTAATCTGTGTAGTGAAAACTACACTCACAATTGGTTTGGCTGAGAATAGCTCTGAGGACTGTGGATCAATGCTGGCTGGAAGCACCTACATTTCAGACATCAGAAACATTTGCATTGTTTGATTGTGGATAAACCAAGTTTAGACATAAGAGTATTAGCCCAAAGGTTCGCTCTTTGCTTTGTGTTTTTTAAATATATATATTTTTTTGTTTAGGGCAAAATGGGGTTATAGTCGGAGAGACTGATATTCTCTATTTACAGAATGAATTATATTAACCAAACTAGAGGTCACTGGCTCTGGCTAGCATGTTGGGGCTAAGGGAGTGTCTGGAGTTGAACAATATCAGCGTAACCTCTGCTTTAACCCCACATATGAGCACTATTGATTCATTCACTTTGAAGAGGTCCTTGAAATTGTTTCGATGAGGAACTGTTGTGGCAGTCTTTTGGGGCGTCTAAGGCACCAGTCCAAATGAGAATGTCTCCAAGCTGGAGACAGATAGACAAAATCACAAAGGCTGTGAAGACAGACAGACGTACATAGACAAAAAAGAAAAAAAAGAAAAAAGGGAGAAAAAGAGTAAAAGAGCTATAAAAAAAATAGAGAACTCCTTGTTTCAGAAACAATGACTTTCCTGCCGATAGAAAGTGATGGCTGAGCTGTTGCAATATCCATGTCTCTGACAGAACTCAGAGCGTATCAGGCTTATTGCATTACCTGAAAAAAGGGAAAGGGTAGAAATAATCAAAAATGCATCAGAAATAATGCACTTTTCAGACTCTATCCATCATTGTTTCGGCACCCTCGATCCTTTACGAGAAGTGAGTGAGCAGAGGGAGGGGGCGAGGCGCTTGCTCTCGCTCCCACAGCCAAGGAGGAGGATGGGTAATTAAATTGTGTGTCGCTCTCTAAGAACTAAAATGAATGAAATAGATGAATGCTATTGCATTATGCCACAATCGTGACCTGCAGAAAACTAATGGCAGAATAATAGTTTTAGGTCCTGGCGCTGTTTCTCTGATGCAGACAGCCACTTGAGTGAATATGCAACCGTACTTGCAGGCAAAACAGTTTGTCCTACACCTTCACTATGTAATAGTCTGCCCGTCTTTCTGTCTGTAGTATGTGTCATTTCGAAGTCTGTTAGCCTCTTTGTCTGTATAGATTTACAGTGTGCTTTTGCAGCTGTCTCTTCATCCATCCGTCCACTCACCTTTCTCTCCTAAGCTGTCACACTCACATCAACCTATTCACCAGACCAACAAGGAGTCCAAAGCGGTTAAACCGACACAGCTTTTCTTTTTTTGTTTTGTTTTTGAAGCGAGCAGCCAAACCAGTGGTCTTTTTCTCTGTTCAACATGCCTCCCGTAGATGGGAGTCTTGCTTTGTAGTTTGACTGTAAAGAGCTGGGAAAATTGTTCTGAAATCCTGAGCAAAAAGGAGTGTAAATAAAAGATCAAACCAGGCCTCTGAGCAGAACCAGCGGCCTGGTACTCAGTGCAATAACTCACCATGCGTCGCCACACATTAACTTGATACGTTCAGCCAAAGTGGGGAGAGGTAGGCAGGAGCTTTTCCCAGCTGCTCTCTATACTGTACATACACCTGAGGACATACAGCATTTTCTGCTATAAAGAAATACAGTTTATTGAAGCTTTGAAGTCATATACGTTGCTTATTGTGGATTGGTAGCTTTGTTTTGTTTTGCTTTTTTGTTTTTTTTTTACACAAAAAGAAAGAAACAGCATCGGCATACTCAACACAAGTGTTTTCTGTTTGAAGCAGGATTATAAAGAAATCTTAAAATTAAGCTGCAAAACCTTTGATAACATTTGAGGAGTGATTGCTAAAAAAATTCTGCAGCAATCTATGAAGATCTAATAGCAAAACTGGGACGGAGTTTAATTTAAAAATGTACACGATGCTCTCTCCAAGATGCATTTACTCTCCTCAAATGGCGCCTGGCCAGAAGATGGCAGCACCCAGCTACGCTTTGGCCTCCTCTGATCTCAGTGTTGTGTCAGTTGGTCTGCACATGGATACGCTGTGTCCAATGATGGATAGAGATGTTTCGCGGCTGCTGCGCTTGCTACACATCGTAGGTCACTGGGCCGATTCAGGTCCTGGTCCTCCTCGCTGTTGTCTACATTCAAAACATGCTGAACCAGTTAACCGCGGCATTCCTGGAACAGCTCACAAATCAACAGCTGATCAACAGAATCACTCATGACACATCCTGGCAGTGAATACTAAACATAACTTAACAAATAGCTGTCTGGGGAAATGAATGAGAAGATGCCAGCCATCTCTGAATACATAAGTAGACAAATATACACAAACCTCTTAAATGACTGCTCAAACTTCACAATAGCCTTGAAGTAAAAGTTGTCCTATTGTTAGATATAGACAGCCTAGGTTTATTTCTGTTTGTATATGCTGGAGGGGATTGTAGCTCTGCTCCTGTTGGCCCTGTTATTTGATTTCCTCTTTTACAAAGGCCACAGTCAGAGCTCATGTCAAAAGAATGCATGCAATAACAAAACAAGCTTGACTGATAAATACCCGCTTTTCACAGCATGTGTGTGTTTAAATGTGTTTGTGTGCATCTTCAGGGCTGTGCTGGTAGTGATCTTCCTAGAGTGCATCTGACAGAAACAGTCTTACACACAAAACCAAAGCAGCCCGAGACTCTTCCAACCCTCTAATGATGTTTAATGATACTTATCAGTGATGGAGTACACACACACACACACATACACGCACACTTCAAACCCCTCCAGGAGCAGCAGCACCTTGCCGACTGTGGAATTACAGGCAGGCGATAATCAGGTCAGCCCGCAGGTCCTCGGGGACTGAGGTGTTCATAAACATTCCTGCTGCTCTTTTGTGTTACTTCCTGCGGTAAAACAGCAAGGCGCTCCAGTCGAGCCGACACAGGCTAGCTAGTGCGTTGGTTCGCCCCTGGGTGCGCCATCCCTGTGAATATGTGGAGGGAGCCACACACACACACACACACACCTTCTCTGGGATATTAAAACACTCAGGCTTCATGTAGACATATCATCAGAATATTAACTAGCTTATTAGCATAAAAAACCCTCCCAGTCATCTACATCTGATTTGACATTTGGCATTGAAATCAGTACCTCGACTTAAAATAATATCTAACAGCATTATACATTTCTTTTAAAGACTGAACAAATGCGTGCGTGTGTATGTGTGTGTGATATTACTTGAGGTTGATACTCGGAGCCAACTACCTCCTCCTCCATGTGCAAACCTTCTACAAACAAAGACTAAAGAACACAAAGGCGTGGGTTCAGTGCATGCCTCTTTTTTTTTCCAAGGATGTCAGCCTCTGCGTTTCAAAGATTTGACTCTTGCTCTGCAGTCAAATAAAAAACCTTTTGGTAAATTGATTAGCCTCTCCAAACTTTTCAGGTTTTTGATGCAACTCAATGTGAAATGTTCAATACTCGCACTAGAAAGTTCACAAACATGTCTTTTTGTCTCTCCTTTTTTTTTTTTTTTCCAGTCAGTGACCTGGGGCCTTTTGCTAAAGCAGGTGCAGAGGGGGCTGCTGACTTTTTCTGCTGGGCTCTTTTACTACTGAGGGAAAAAAAAATGCCTGTGTGACAGCTCCAACTGTGTGTTCTGTCTTGGGAATTTAACTTTTTGGAACTTGTTACAGTTGTACATTTAGCATCAATTCATTTTCTAGCAAGTGAGGAGACTGCCAAAAAAGACTCCTACGAGTAAAATTAGGACGAGTAAAATATTTATTTCTCCTTGTTTTTATAGTTTTCTCCAGTCCTGTTCAGCCAGTTTCAGTCCAGCTCGTCTCGCTCCATATTTTATTTCAGTTTGCGCACCCTCATTCAACCTGCTCTCCTGCTGCAGTCAGTGGCTTGATAACCGTTTATGAGGGGGAGCCAAAGTAGACCTAATGGAAATCTTGACAAGTGAGCAATTTTTGGGTTGAGAAAATTTGAAAGTCAGAAAAGGGCGACATTCTTATTTTTTGGGACGATCACCAGTGAAAATTTGCTGCTTCTTTGAAAAGTAATTTTCTCTTCATGACTGCTCTTAGCATCAAATTCAGGTGTGGGAAGTTTAATTCTGAAGATGATTAAACTTGTTTCTTTTATCAGACTGCCAGTTTAATTGGGTTTGGAGTTGGGCTCTATAAGATAACTTAAGTGTTGATAGAAATGAATGCATGCATTTTCTAAAGGACAGAGACAAACTTCACTGCTTATTAGGTGTCCCAGCAGCTTCACGCATGCCAATGGCCTATTTTTGTTATCTCACCATGCAGCACACTTATAGCAGACATTACCGCACAGGCCAAGCAGAAAAAAGCCACGCAAAATGTTTGGGAGACTTGCACAACACAGAAGATGAAGGTTTTCTTGCCCCTCCAAATTAAGAGCCAGCCAGCAACCAATAGGGGAACTGTGCGGTGACAGTTGTTACTGTTGCAAATATGCATTTAAATGCACTTACATTCTCTCTGTGTTTGCTGTGTTCAAAAAGTTATTCAGCATGACATGTTTTTTTTTTTTTTTTTGAGCTGTTAACAAAACCATAATGTTGTTTCACTTTGCGCAACTTGGAGTGCATTAAAGCCTTTTCAAGCTTTTTTTTTTTTTTTTTGGTCAGAGTCACCAGACATTTTAAATTATTTTCTTTTAGGATTTTTTTTTTTGGCTGATAATTTTAAACATGCAGCTGTTACAACTCAGTCACTAATGAGATTACAGTTATAGCTCTCTCCCTATTCATTTAGGTAGAGGCTTCAAAGTAACGGCTAAGATAGCTGCCGAGTGGCAAGACTTGTTTCTAGAAGGACTTTGGTGTAAGTGACCCCCACAGATGTATGATTTTACTGGTTTCAAGGAAGAGGCCCACTAGCCTCCACATAACTTGAACCCAGTCCTTAACAATGGGAAGAGTAACAGGTTACCACCAAACCACAAACTGGGCAAAGAAACATAAAACAGTCCCTATACCTGTTGTTAACCATGTCTAAGTTGTTCTACTGTGGACTTTTACTTCATAAAATATTCCACTTCATTCTGGTTTCCTCATTTTCCAGTCCTTTGTCCTGCATTTGTTGACCCTGATTCTTTGCCCTCGTTGACCTGTCCTTTCCCTTAGCAGGCCAGCTCATATCCAGATACTGTCCAGACCTTGAGAGCAGCCCGGCTCATCGTCTCAGCCCTCCTCACTGTCAACAAGTCTCCAGCAAAGCTATGTAAACAGCTCAGCCACAGCACAGGGCCCAATGTCAGAGTCTGATTACCCCAAAACAGCCCCAAATCAAATGGAAGTATGAAATAAATCACAAGTGATTAGCTCTGCTTCAAGGGTAGGCATTTGGCCGTTGTGGCCAATTCTGCGGGTCAGGTTTAATGCATCAAAATAAACAAGTCAGACCAGCTTTGTTTGTTGTGCACGCCAGACTATACAAGCTTTTTTGTCTTTTTCTTTTTTTTTCTTTTTTTTTTTTGTCTTTTGCCATTCTGATGATGAATCAGAAAGGCGGGGATGTGCCAACTCTGAATGATGAAGAAGCAGTGGTGGACGATGTATTCAGTTACTTATATAAAAGTAACAATACCACACGCTACAAATACTCCAATACAAGTGAAGTTCCTGCATTATTTTTTACCAAAATGTATACGACTTTACAGTTTGATGTTGTAGCTTTTAGTATATATTAAATTTTATGGGCTACCTTAATGTACCTTATAACAAAGCGTAATATTCTATAGAGCCTTTATACAGTAGTTTATAATATAAATACTACAATATATATTGAATAAATATAGATTTGTAAATACAGAAATAATTCTTTTGTACTTACTGTACAAAGCATACGTGAGCAGATGGTTTTAGTTATTTTAACCCGTTGCAAAGAGAAACCAATAATCAGAAAGAGTGAAAGACAATGACAAAAGGAAATGGGAGCAAAAAAGCAGAGAAGGCTGCAGAAAGTACCAAGCAATGGGCCAAATGAGTAAGATCAGGGCCCAAATCTGATATAGCCTACTGTCTGTGTGGGACCGAGGCAGTGGTTAGGGTGTTAACATGATGCTGTAAGTGTGATAGCCGTGTAATAGCATGTCATTAAACTGTTATGGTTACACAGCTCAGTGGAACAGAACAGTGGGTGTAAAACCTTGAACAAGGCAAGGCTTTTCAAGCTTCAGCCAAAGCAACAATCTATAGGGCAGAGGGGAATGTGTGTGTGTGTGTGTGTGTGTGTGTGTGTGTGTGTGTGTGTGTGTGTGTGTGTGTGTGTGTGTGTGTGT
>JAVDPK010017611.1:0-12435 GCA_034780415.1 Cichlasoma orientale | reverse complement strand
AGTTATGCTGCTATAGGCCTAGGCTGCTGGGGGGGTTCCCATAATGCACTGAGTGTTTCTTTTCATTCACCTCTTTTGTCCCACACCAACACGGTGTTTGGCCCACATTTAGTTTGTTGGGATCTGGTCACCCTATTGACAGCTCCTACTCAAAATCATTTGGGACTCCAGTAGAAATGAACGGGCTGGAGACCGGATAGAAGCTGTGTCCAAATTCAGGGGCTGCATCCTTCGAAGACCGCAACGGCCGGAAGTGAGCCGCTGTGAAACCGGACGGTCTAACCTTCATATCTGCATCACCTGACCTTGTAACTCCTGTCGCCTAGCAACCGTGACAGTGCGAAGTACAGCTGTGGAAAAGAAGCTGTTAAAATGTAGCCATCAATGTCAGCTCTTAATTGAAAATAAGCTGTTAAAACAACACATTTCTACATCAAGGAATACAGATGAGTGAATTATTAATTTCCAAATATATTGACTGCTCTCTAGTGAGACATTAATGTTGAATAAAACTATCCAGTTATGAAGCTCAACTTGAATCTCAGCCAAACCGATTTGCTCAGGAACAAATGAAACACTGAAATAAACCAAACATCAGCCGTTAGAGATCTGAGTGAATTATATCTGTGATTAACCTCCACTCAGTGGCGAAAGCCAGCGGGGCTTTGAAACGTATGTGCCGGGAATCGGGCGTTCCCTCCGAGTATAGTGAAACTCGACCGCCCGGTCAGCTGACAGCTGGTGCGGCGAGCTGGCTGGTAGAGCAGCGGGAACGGACATCTCCGAAAACGAAGGAGAACTTTTTGCAAATGAGCGATATCTTGATCAAATGAGCTGATATTTGAGGTTTACACGTCTACATTCTCATCTGAAAACATCTTAAAAGTTTATTTTGTGTCACAGAAAGAGTCATATTTCAAACTTTTTGGCCCACCATCCACCATTGCTGCGTTTGAGTTCATGGGATTGACCATCCTTCAAATCTGGGGGAAAGGAGGACACATTTGTCAACCGCATTTGGAGGAGCCTTCGAATTTGGACAGCCTTCGTCGCCTCACTGTGACCTAATTGGCCTCCAAACGAGGCCTTCGAAGGATGCGGCCCCTGAATTTGGACACAGCTGATGACTGGATAGGAATTGCAACCACAGTGTGCACGCGGCAGTACCTTCCATTTTCAGGGACTCAAAACGCCGTTCTCGTGTGAACGACAGGCCAAGACGCAACAAAGCTCGATCGTTTTCACCTGAAAATGTTCTTGTGTAAACGGGGCCTGGAATTCTGTTTGTAAGTAGTCAAAGTAACAAATTAATGCGGAAAAAAAAAAGGAGTAAAACATCTGAATCATTCAAACTATTCAATAGCAGCAGCTCTTTATCTTCAGCCCTTCTGCAGGCCTTTATGTCAGCTTTTTATTTAACAGCAAAGACTTGTATCGATTACTGAAGTAGCTCCTGAAGGGTTAATTAAAGTGTAATATCTATCAGATTAGCCCCGCTGCTCCTGAGAGATAAATCACCACGATAACGTGAGAGCCGGCTGCTGTGGCTATCAGATTAATAAGATCAGGTGATAAGTGGCTCTGTTAACATCACAGATATGAAGCGTGATAAAGAGACAGAGGTTTGCTGAGGACGCCTGTTGGAGATGCATTTTAGCAGACATCACTGCGCTCTGCAGCAAAACCACAGCCTGAAACACACGAAGAGGATGTCGTGTGATACGTCTGCAGACTCGCAGACAGACAGCTGGACCACAGATAGGCACTTTAATAATAGCAGAGCTCCGCTGTGATTTGGAAGAAAATTCGTGATACAGCACATCTCAGAGGAGTGCTGCTACAACAGTGAGATGGAGAACACATGATAAGGTACCAAATGGCTAAAGACTAGGAACAGGCCAGTTAAAAATGATTTAAAAAACAATTTAAGTGTGCATCAGGGGCTTGTAAACACCATTAGTCTGGAGACAAATGGCTGCAGTGGCGACAACAAGCCTATTATTAGGGGGGTAAAACAGCCCCACAGTGATCCACTGAGCTGCTGCTAGCTGAAAATTTAACTTCTCAACTCGAACTTCAGCGAGGGAACAACTATAGAGCCCAGAGTGCTTCATGATCATTTACTAATTAAAAAAAAAAAGATTCCTAATGAGGACAGGATGAAATTATATCAAGTAGGGGTATCAGATGCATCAAAGTTTGATTTGGTGCCTTTTCTTGCACACAGAACAACATACAACACAGCAACATGATTAATCATTAGTTGGAGATAAGTTCTCTGAACTTCAGGAGCTGAAGAACACCCCAAAGCCTCCTGATCATACAAATATAAATGCGTACCTGCACGACACACCTGTTTGCTCTGGATTCTGGCACCGGGTTGCCAGATGCACTCTCTCTATCCTATGGCTGAGCCGTGGTGTGCACAGTCTTCTGATACGGCAAGGTGCATTATTGCTAATGAAAATGCTCTAAAGAGCTTTGTGGCACCAGGATGCCAGTTGTCCTCCCCTCATTTCAAGTTTCTTTGGGGCTGCATTCATCCCAAGCCAACGTCTATTTAAATGGTTCTGCGTGTAGATAGACTGCATCAGCTGGTCTCCTGATCTGGCTCCTGATTTCAACACCCAGTCTTCAGCCAAGGCCAATAATTTCCTGCTCTTCTGCTTTCTGGTCACTGTTGGAAATCTGTTGGAAACTATCCATCCATCCATTCTCTTCTGCTTATCCGGGGCCGGGTTGCGGGGCCAGGAGCCTAAGCAGAGAAGCCCAGACTTCCCTCTCCCCAGCCACCTCCACCAGTTCATCAGGAGGTTCCCCAAGGCGTTCCCAGGACCCCAATCACTACTGTGCCTCTGGTAAAGCCCTGCCTAGCTTAAATGGCATATTTTAGGATGAGCTGTCCTTCCAGCACGATATTAAACTCTAACCAGGGGGATTTATGGCAGAATGTGGTTCGCCACCAAATGTCCCAAGTTCAGTCAGTATCTCTAAACTTGTTCTGGTCACCTTCAGCTGTTTTCAGATCTATTCTGCAGTAACAGGATCTTCTCTGGAGGCATAAAACATGAAGAGATACATTTTCATTCATGCAGACAATCTAGTCTTGGTTGACATAACCGTCTGAGACAGAAGCCACTGACATCTTTGTCTTCATCCAATGTGGCTAAATTTAGAACCTCATTTCATCCTTTCATTCCAGCTTCAACCTGCTCTTCTCAACTTTCAGTGTTGCTACCTTGTTTTCCAAGCCCGAGTGAATTAAAGTGCGTAGCATAAAGGTTATCACAGAGGCATCAATTTCATCTAAATTAGACACCAGTTCCTTCCATCCAGTTTCCACCCTCAGCTGTCGCTACTGATTACAAGGCTTCAGCATCAAAAGCATCTCCCTCACTGTCTGCTGTTAACTTCTGATCTGCTCTCCTGCTGCATCATAAAACTTAATTCAAAATATGCTCACGACCACCCGTCATTTACATGTAAATTTATTGGGGGGGGGGGGGTGGCTCTCTCTGCGGATCGGCCATACCCAGGACCCGCCACCAATTCTCGATGAGGCCTTCCCCAAACTGCAACCTCTGACCTCGCTTGTTGCTTCATTATCAGTAAGCGTGTGGCATGCTAGTGAACCGTATGGTGTATGTGTAGCTGATTAAACAAGAACTCCACATGCTGATGTATTTTTGAATATTTCCGATCCATTGTGTCCTCTGGAAGCGCACAGTCTCATGATTCTAACAGGTAACCACTCATTACGGCTCTATATTTTTATTAATGGAATCTAGATCATGTGTTTCTTTTCATTTACCTCTTTTCACTCTGTTTATGGCCCACTCTCGGATGCTTTTATCATAACACACATTAGAAGGATCAACACTCCCCATTGGCATCAAGTCACATGGTCCAATCAGATTCAGGTGCCTTCATTGACCCATAGAACCAACCATTATCACAGAATATTACATCATATTATCCAACTGTTCACCATCACTAAATTAGCAAGCTAATGCTAATTAGCCCCACCCCACCAACACAAGCACACTGGGCTAAAACCCTGTGGCCCACCCACTAACAGGCGCCATGATGAAGAGGTAATCAGTGTTACGGTTCCTGGTCTATCTGACTAACCAGCCTCAGTGTGGAAGGATCCAGAACTGGGTGTCTGACAGGGTTGGCTGTAGTATGGACGTCCCACAGGGAATAGTTCTGGTTCCACTTGTTTTCACCATGCACATTGCAGATTTCTCCTACAACTCTAATAACTGATGAGGATGAGAGAATTGACTGAAGTACACTGGAGAAACCGAGGAGCTGACGTTGGACTTTCACAGGCATAAACATCCTCCACTTACACCACTGAACATCCAGAGAATGCACAATGAGAGAGAGTGTTCCCCTGAACTGGATTGGACTCACAACACAAATGATGGTTACAAGAATGGACACAGCAGGCTGTGTCTGTTATGGAGACTAAGATGTTTTTTTGGATTGCAGGGGGAGCTCACGAAGACCTTTTATGACTCTGGCAATCTTTTACGGCGCGGCCTGCTGGGGACAGAAAGACACTGAACAGGCTGCTCAAGAAGGCCAGCTCTGTTCTGAGATGCCCTCTCGACCCAGTGGAGTTAGTGAGTGACGGGATAATGATGGCTAAGCTGTCATCGCTGTTAGAAAACACCTCCCACCCCGTACAGGTCACCCTGACAGCACCGAGCAGCTCCTTCAGTGACAGGCTGCTGCACCCACGGTGTGCGATGGAGAGATATCCGAGGTCCTTCCAGCTGCTGTCAGACTCTACAGTAAACAACAGTAGGAGAACACATGCACACGTCAGGGCTGATCAACCACAATGTGCAATAGTTTTGAACCAGATTGTGTAATACTCAACAATCTCTCTGCTGCTGCTAACATCCAACCTCTGCAATGCTAAACATCCTGTTTTACTGCTACCAGGTATCTAAAGATGTCAAACCATATCATTGTGTCTCACACACACACACATTATATATATCCTTATATTTCTTCCACCTTGTATAGTGTATACTTTTTTATTGTTGCATAGGATTATTGTTACAGATTGCGCTGCATCTATTTATTCTGCTGTAACAATGTGAAGGCTCTAATTTAATGTAAAAGTTGCCACAAAGCTCTAAAGTCGGATCCAGTTATGCTGCCTTTATCAGAAAAAAGGGAAAGATATCTTTTTTCTGTAGGTTTACCCAATTTCCTGTCTTACAGATTTGATTTACATCTTTATTATAATGAAGGAAAGATTTGAGACACAACGATGCAATTAACCGGGAGGAGATGGCAGCACGTGTGACGTCACGGGAATCAGGCCTGAAATCTTAATGATTATACATCAGAATACGACAATATTCAAATGAGCTGCTCAGCTGGAGAACATACTGATAGTGTGCTATGAAAATTAAATCCCTCCTGAAACTTCAGCCTGCTCCCAGCCTCATTCTGCCCCGCAGATAAAAGGGGTCACGGTCGCTAATGCATTTTATACGCTTGTCATCTCAAGATCAAGACCTAATTATCTTGTGGTTACCTCCAGAAAATAAACCGTTTCCTTGTCATGACTTCATTAACGGATTTATCCAAGAACAATGGCTCACGACTTATTTCATTAGCTCACAGCTGAAGCCACCTTTGATCAGCTGTGACAGATCTGATGTGTGAGCTGTGATAAAGGTAAAGACACAAAGACGCGCACACAAACCAGTCTGACACCTGAACAATGGTGTCACGAGCTGCAAGATGAGGATCCAAATGCTGAAGTAACCAGAACCAAACCTTTATTCAGGCCGCTGTCCAAACAAAGGCCATGAAATACAAAAACCAGCCAGGAACCGAGCAGCAATGACACCAGGGAGGAGAACACACACACACACACACACACACACACACACACACACACACACACACACACACACACACACACACACAGCCCGCTTGTCTCGTCAGTGGGATTTTGTTCACCTGTGCCTTGTTTTCCCAGCTGTGCTCGCTCTCCATAATTACCTCGTGTGTGTTGTTGTGTTTCCCTGAGATTTTTGGATTTCTGGACTTTGTTTTCTGCCGCTTGTTGCACTGCCTGCTGTGTCTTAATCAAGGTTTACTTCTTTCACTAAATTCTCTGCCTCAGCCTGCACGTTAGGTCCTCGCTCCACAATCATAAGAAAGAGGAAAACTAGTGGAAGTGAACACAGCTGAGAAAGCACATGCAGGTGATGAGACAATGAGACAGGAGGGGACGTAAAGCTAAATACATGCCAGTAGAGACAGCTCTCTAATATCTTTTTTACCCAATATCTTTGTGCATTTGGCTGAACACAGACGGCCTCCTGATACTGTAGAATCAGATGAAACAGGGTAAATATGCTGTAGCTATCCTGAGGTCCAGTACGGTACTGACAGGGACAGAAAAGGACTTTAACTTTACTCCTCTTCTAAATCGGTGCTGAATATATATGCTGGTGTCAGTGGGCCTGTGAGCTGTCATCGTGATGTACGTGAAGCATTATCGCTCCACATTTACCGAATTATCAGGAGCTCAGAATCTGAGCCAGCTCCTCCCAGGCCGACGAATCCACCTGTGTGCTCTTAAATACCGATTCAGTGTTTAAAGCTGAAATTTATGTGCTCACTCAAATGTTTCCGCTCTAATGTAGTGCCGTACATGAAAGCTCATTGATACGGCAGTGATATAGCATCCTATCAGGCATTAAATTAAAGGAGTCGGACTGAGGTGACTTTAAACAACCTTTAATAGTTTTAAACATTTTTTCTCCATATTAAAACTTTTCATTTCTCACTTTAAGGCTTTGTGCAGTTTGAGTACAGAGAAAAAAGCTCTGATCTGAGAGGTGTTACGATTAACCCGGGCCGCTCTCTGGTTGGGTAATTTTCACTTTGCCTCCCTCATCTGCCGTAGTGATTTCCTGTTTCCCAGAATGCCTCCTTCTTCAAGCTGTCTCGATGCCGAATTGCATTTTGCCTGATTTCCTGCCCCTCAGGGAGCAGAGATTGGTTTCTGCGTTTCCTCCCGTGTGATGGATTTCTCCCTGTGTGAGTGCTGAACGCTGGGAAAAAAGCGAAGCTCCAGAAAAAAAATCCTTTGATCCTGAAGTGATGATACCAAAACATGTTTACAGCTGATAATTACACATCATGAAAATATTTACTTGTATTAAAGGCCTCCAAGAGGAACTTAGTGAACAGTTGGATAATGTTATGCATGTAATATTCTGTGAGGAAACCTCCCATCAGCTGGATCAGGTTGGTGTGATTTTGCACATGCATCCATGCAGACACAAAATTCCTTTAAAAAGGCTTCAGGAATGGGTTTCATATAGGAAACACTGGGCACAGGTGTCTCCAGTAAACCTGCTGGTTTGCTCCACCCACCTGCTGCAGCACAGAAATACAATGGCAAGCAGCAAACACCATCACACTCTCAATAAAAACCTCACACTGGGTTGCTCAAGAGATGCTTTTAATGTGGAGATGCAGAACATACCCAGCGATCAGGAAAAACCAAAACCTCCCAGGAGCACAGGACCATGCTGTGGTCCTCTGAGCTTCAAACTGGACGGCAAAGCTGCAGCTTATTATTGAGACAACCACCTGCAGTAAATATACACCGCCCCCGTCATCCACGCCTCGTCAAATCCTCAGCTACACTGCTGCTGTAGACGGGGTTCAGCGTTTCTGCCTCGCGCTCATATTCAGGGAGCTAATTAGAGCAGTGCGGGCCAAGTTGATCCACGGAGCAAAATGAGCCGTGCCGGCTAACTGCCTGCTTCCAAGAGAAAGATGGTCACTATGCCCGACCCTTGAACTGGTTTACTTCCCGTGTGATTCTCTTCTGAAGAACAGCAACAGTAGATGTTTCTGAGCCGTGGCTCGACTCCTTTTCAGCTCTCATTTATTGCATCGCGTACACAATTAATGCGGATATCTGCAGCCAGCTGTACTCCAGACCTGAGAGCATTAGCTTCATTCATGCACTGTGACTCTAGTTAGAAGTCCTGCATACACTTTGATTATTTCTAGTCTGCAGGCCTGTGGATAAACCCGGCCCAGGTAAGCTGAGCCTGCTGGTATCCAGACTGCACTGTGAAAGTGATGGTGCTGGACAGAAATGTCAGCTTACTCCAGTCCCCCCTCCTGCCTGCATCTCAGCTCCACTACAAGCTGCGTCTCCAAGCATCCAACATCACCTATGGCCAAGCTCAGTCACAAAGCTTCATCTGCCTCCAACCTTTCGCTGCTTCCACCTCCGGTGTGAAAATAAACCTTTTAAAACTTTGACTTTGGTTCAGTATTTTTTTTTCCGTCGCCCCGTCGTTGGCTAAAAAAACTCACCTCTTTCGGCCTTTACAGCAAACAGTGTGCGAGCCTGAACCTGATGCAGAGCCTTCACAGAGATTTCATACCTGCACCGCTTAAATAACAGAGCCAGCAGCATCGCTGCGACACAGCAGCATGAGTCAGGATGAGGAAAAGGAGAGACTCGGCGGACAGAGGCGAACAAACGCTGATGATTGAGTCTGTGTGGAGTCACTGAGGCGTTCTGCTGCTGTTCTGTGGTCGAGTAACTGCATCTATCATCGCCCTGAAGCACAGAAGTGCTGGAACAGCCAATTCCCCTTCATATGTTTCATTCTTTGCCTAAAGAATGCTTTTCTCTGAAGACAGCAGACTGCTTCCTGACCTCTGACCCCCTGTTTGTTTGTAATATCCCTGATGGAGGGTCTGGACCCTGCATAAGTGAGTCAGTCGACTGTGTAAAAGGTCACTTTTAAATGCGCTGTTGTGCATTTCGACAGCGTCCTGTGGCGATCTTTGACTTCCTGCACATCAGCTCCTTTTAAAAGTAAAAGCAGCTCCAGCGGGAGCCTCGACCTGCGGCTCAGCACACATTAACAGGCAGAAACCTAAATGAATGTAAATTACAGACATCTCACACAGCACAAAGCCTCAGAGGAGGCCAGCTTGACATTTTCTCTTAAGCTTCCATTTCACATACAGCAAACGATCAGTTTATTCTCCGAGCGGTGCGCTGTTCCCCCGGCCGTACTGGTGTGAAACATATTCACCGAATGGGGTATTTGTAACTCTAAAAAGGAAGGGGGGGGGGGGGGTCAGAGGGTAATCATCATGATGCTCAAGTCAGAGCTGAATCCTCGAGTCTGACGCTCAGGGTGGAAATTAGGCCTTCCAGATGGAATAACTGAACTCTCCCTGCTTTCCTTCTGCTGCTGCCGTGGATAAAATCACTTTCACAGACTCAGAGCCTGCATATGGATGACTTTACAGGAGCTGAACATTTATCAGACTACATGGACATGAAGAGATATAGGTCGGAGTCCTGGCAGTGTCCGGCCCAAGCTGCAGCGGTTGTCCTTGCTCGTATTTTTGGGCACAGTGTTCAGAGTCCAGCTCAGGTTATCTCAGCTGCACTTTTTCTGTTGCCCGCTGAGATGCAAGGAGACACTCGCTGCCCCATCCTCAGCCCGTCCGTCACGCTTTCAGTATCTCAGGACGCGCGCAGGCGGCACAAATAACTGCCCTTTGTTTTGGAGCAAGCTGCATCCATAAAGTGTTTGGATGCGTCCAGCATGCAAACCTGTTAATCACTGCAGACTAACAAAATCCTCTCACCAAACCTGGAACTTCTCAGACGATCTGTTAGCACACAGCAGCTGTCATTGCTCAGGCGAGTCCATTAGAAATGCTACAAAAGGCTCCAGCAGGACAAACCCTGATCCTGACCCTGAGCCGAAGCACCAGAGGTCCCAATGACTGAGGAGCAGCAACAGCCACAGCCGGCCTTCATTTAGCTAATGCTTTGTTTTATAGGCCGATTATAATTTCCAAAAACTTTGGTGGAAAGAAAATGTGATTTTGTGGCAGTTATTGGGGAAAAAGAAATGACCCTTTAATCTGCTCCCTT
The DNA here is from genome assembly GCA_034780415.1 of Cichlasoma orientale. Classification (NCBI taxonomy): domain Eukaryota; kingdom Metazoa; phylum Chordata; class Actinopteri; order Cichliformes; family Cichlidae; genus Cichlasoma; species Cichlasoma orientale. Next base: position 2,465 of record JAVDPK010017611.1, on the reverse strand, counting down.
TTATCCAAAATTCATTCGTTATCTAATTATGACTAGAAAATCTTTTCTCCCCATCGCCTCAACACAAATCTCTATTTACTGAATCTCTATTTACTGAATCTCTATTTACTGAATCTCTATTTACTGAATCTCTATTTACTGAATCTCTATTTACTGATCGGTCTCTTTAGCTGCATTAGGCAGAAATGTGAACCTCGGGTAAAACTCCTCTGATCGGCCCTTTAAATCATGACATTGGTTTTAAAATATGAAAGGTGCACGAACGGCAGAGCTGTGATACTCCATTAACTTGTGTTCTGACTTCAAATATGTTAAACTTTATTAATACAGCGGATCTTTTCTTTGCGTAAAAGCTGCAGAGCATCACTCACACTCACACTGCTGATTTGTCTGCAGCAGCCCTTTCTTTATAGAATCAGCTGCAGCAGACCCGTCCATGTTCCTGATTGGTCAGGTGCTGCTGACTCCGCCCTTTTCCAGCGCTAGCACCTAGGAGGGTTTCATGTGACTGCCTCTCAGTGGATCCAGATGACAGAAATATATCCTGGATATGATGAACTCGTTCTGAAGACTCCTCCACAGAACTCAGACCTGTGCAAACATCCACTGCATGGAATCAGCTGCAAAATGCTCTCAGTCTGGAGTTCGTGTCGTTAAACACATCTAAGGTCACTCAGAGTGACCCACAGGTCACGCTTGTGTCCTCAGTTGTATTCTTCCTGTTTAAATAAAGGTTCAAAGGATGCGGAGGTGCGTGAGAAGCACATTTTCCCGGTACGGTTTTCGATTTTACGGCCCTGTTCTCAGATCATCGTCCCGGTCTCGCCTCGTACCCGTGATATTCAGTGTGACGCAGAGAAGACTGGTATGATTTCATCACATAACCCATATTCCCTCACACACACGGACAGATTGTGTTTTAACCTGCGCTTCATGAAAACAAGCCGAAGCCACGTCTAATAATACCGAAGCAAAAATTACATTTTCCGTCTCGTCCTGCGGCGGCTGTCACAATCGTTCCCGCTTCCTGTCAGTAAACGCGGCGGCCTCGTCTCGTCCCCTGGCTCTGATTTTGTTCTCATTTATGAAAAACGAATGCACCTCAGAGGTCTGCTGATACTCAGCTCTCCTGACACACATATTAAAAGAAACACGCTTTTCAGGATGTGATGCAACTGAATGGCAGTTTTGAACCGTTCCACGCTGATTTGAAGAGACACCTTTTTTATTTTTGCTTTTAGGCCTCACATTTCCTTTCAGCTGCAGGAAGTTGGATCTTTTTTTCCACAGGAATACGCAGCATGCAAAGGATTTCTGATGGATTTAAACGTCCTTCACATTCCCTCCTTCTTTAAAGGCAGGAACCTTTAAAGCTCCGCGTCCCTCCTGCCGTCACAACACGCCGTCTTCTTTGACTTTAACGTCTCATCTTTGGCTCTTCAGGTCTTTCCCGGATGAAAGGCTCCCCTTGATGTTACGCCACCCACCGTCCTGACGGAGAACCTTTCAACTGTCAGTCAGAAGATCCATCTGCGCTCACGTGCTCCGAGATAGTGTTTTTAAAGAGTGGTCATGAAAGGGGGAGGGTGCATTCATGTCTGCCCAGATTAATAATATTTAGTGAAGCAGCGAAGGCTGCGTCTGATAGAGCCGTGATAGCAGGCAGGCTTTTAATTGATCATTTTAGTCTAAATCTTCTTGGTCTGTGATGGTGACGCTTCCCAGGAGCCAGAATCTGCACAAACAGCATAAACATATGGACCCATTTTGCCCTGCATGAACACTGCAGGCTAATGGTGCTGGTGCAAATGTGTGGTGGATGGTTTGTGGGAACCTTTGGGTTACTTAGCTCCAACTGAGCCATCATTTAAATGCTGCGTCATATCTGAGAATCTATTATTCTCTAATCACACGCTGCGAAACTCACTGACCGATGGCATAGAGCTCGATGCCTCTGTCTCTGAGCTCCTGTGAGATTAAGGCGGCTTCATCCCGGGACCCTCCATCAGTGATCAGGATGCCAGTTTTGCAGGAGTCTCCACGCATCCCCGCGTCAGGTTGGAAGTTGTTCTGGAGGGTGTAGTTTAGAGCCAAACCTGCACCACAGCAACAGAGAGGTTTTACAAAGAGTTCAGCCAGAAAATGTAAAGATTCAACAATCAGAAAGAGTCTGGGCAAAAATGGCCTCCATGGGAGGTGGTTCACACAGCTCTGCCTAAACTTGAAAACAGCTGGTTTGACACTGAAGGACGCAAGAGACAACGACTTGTTTATTTCCACAATCAAGAGACTAGTTGAAATACTTATCACAAGAATATGTTGGATAGAGTGAAACCTTTAAAATAAACCACAGAGGGACAAAATAGGATTAATATGGATATCAATTATAGGCAGAGGTGGGAAGTAACGAAGTACAAATACTTCGTTACTGTACTTAAGTAGATTTTTCAGGTATCTGTACTTTA
>JAVDPK010017610.1:0-12436 GCA_034780415.1 Cichlasoma orientale | reverse complement strand
AATGGGAGGCAGAGCCTTCAGCTTTCAGGCCCCTCTTCTGTGGAACCAGCTCCCAGTTTGGATTTGGGAGACAGACAGCCTCTCTATTTTTAAGATTAGGCTTAAAACTTTCCTTTATGATAAAACTTATAGTTAGGGCAGGATCAGGTGACCCTGAACAACCCCTTAGTTAAGCTGCTATAGGCCTAGGCTGCTGGGGGGTTCCCATAATGCACTCTCTTTTTATTCACCTCTTTTTACTCTGTTTTTACTTCACTCTGCATTTAATCATTAGTTATTATTAATCGCTGTCTCTCTTCCACAGCATGTCTTTTGTCCCGTCTCTCTCCCCACAGCCCCAACCGGTCGCGGCAGATGACTGCCCTTCCCTGACCCTGGTTCTGTTGGAGGTTTTATTCCTGTTAAAAGGGTTTTTCCTTCCCACTCTCACCAAATGCTTGCTCATGGGGGGGTCATTTTGACTGTTGGGTTTTCTCTGTATTATTGCAGGGTCTTTACAATATAAAGCACCTTGAGGTGACTGTTTGTTGTGATTTGGCACTATACAAATAAAATTGAATTGAATTTGCCAAAATTGGACAACAGAAGATTGGAAAAACGCTGTACTTCAGTGGCCTCCACAGTCACCAGATCTCAGTCCAGTACAGCACCTTTGGGATGTGGTTGAACGGGAAATTTGGCAGAGAAGCTCACAAATCTTTAGCAACTGTGTGATACTATCATGCCAGTATGGAGCAAAATCACAGAGGAATGTTTCCAGCACCTCGATGATTCTACGCCACAGAGAATTAAGGTAGTTCTAAGGCAAAAGAGGGTCCAACCTTGTTCTACTAGCAAAGTGTACCTAATAAAGTGGTCAAGGAGTGTGCATGTATAGTATATGGTTGTGTGTAATTAGCAGTGCCATGACATGCACCTGAGAGTATGTATTTCTATTTCTTTCAACTAAACCTCTTCTGAGAACATGTGTTTATATCTGCTTTCAATTGAAGGGCAGTTTACTGCTGCCACTGACAGTGTGTGACTGGCCTTGCTCTTTCATACATATTTGAAAAGTTTAAAGTGACGTGATTGAAAACACTAATGCAATGCTGGACGGTATTTATGTAAGCAAGAGATTTGAATTTCTGACTGACAGAAGTGCTTATAAATGTACTTTTGTTAGCAATTTTACACATAAAAACTGTTTTACATCCTATAAGGAAGTTTTAAAAGAAGGCGTAGAGAAGCAGGCCCTCAACCGCTGATATCTACTCATGCCCACAAATTACTGTAGAAGTTCTTTGATGTGTGTGAACAACATTAATCTTAATTCGATGCTTTCTTGCTTGTATAGGCTGTAAAATGGGAAACAAACTTTCTGCTTACTCTCTCTTCTTGCCCACTGTGTGTACTGTGTGTCTGTGCATCACAATTAGTGTCCTAACAAATTAACAGCAGAAACTCTGCTTCTTTTTTAGCCAAAGATTCTGTGTTAATTATTTCATTTGCTGAACTGTATTAAATATTAAAGGAAAAACCATCACATATGAACGCAGAAGTACATGCACTGCGGCCGAATACCTTCTCTTAAAAATTACAGACCACCACAGGTGCTGCAGCTAATGGTTAACTGGGGCACTGCTGGACCATGCCCCAGGGAGGCACGGTGCTGACACACACATTGCACAAGCATGTGATCGGAAGCGTCACATCTATTTAAAACTCAGTACCTTGTCTCGGACCATTTCCACGCCGATCTGGAAGCCTTTTCCGCGGACGTCACCGATAATCTCATACTTGTCTCTGAGTTTTGCGAGCTCTTTAATCAGATAGGTGCCCACATGAAGGCTGTTCTGCTGCGTGCCATCCTCTCTCATAGTCTAGTTAGTAAAAAAAATGAAATGAATTGTAATTCAGTGTGCTGCTAAGATTACGAACAGATTTGTTATCTAGTAATAATTGATCTTTCTCGAATAGGACTCGTGCAGAAAAGGATAAAGAATTCTTACATCAAGCACCGATGAAGCAACAGCACAAGCCACAGGATTTCCCCCAAAGGTGTTGAAGTGAACCCCCTTGGCAAAGGAGGCTGCAATTTCTAAAAAAAAAAAAAAAGGAAGAAAAAAATCCAACATGAATAAGCAATCTCATACCTCCAACCACTGCTTCCTTCTAATTAAATCTCAAAATATAATGAAAATACATAAATTAAAAATATTTTGTAAAAATGCTTTCATGTTGATCTCTTTATTGACATGATGTTAAGTCTTTTTGTACTGTTTATCACTAACAAACTAAAACGCATGAAACTGGAGGTCTGATGACACTTTTCATGGTAACGCATCAGTTAGAGAGCTACTATATAACAATAAACAAAGAGATTCAAGGCAACCCATCACTGTGACACAATTACAGAGTATTATTAATCCCTGTACAAGTGTCTCAGGGCTCCAGCAGTGTTGTGCTAATGGAAAAAGGACCACAAGCTTTCTTATAATCAATTTATGGCTTAGGTATTCAATGCACGACTATTTTTTTCCCCCTTCCTCTTCTTTCTTCCATTTCTTGCTGAGAGCCTGGCTGAAGTGGTGAGTCACAACTGGAGAGTCAATTATGTCATTCACCTGCATTTTTAGCAAAAACAAAAAAAGAAAAAAAAAATCTGGTCTGCCTGGCATCAGGAGTTGCTTGAAAATGATGAAATAATTCATAAATAAAAAGAAGCTTTCATAGCGTTCCTGTTTTTTCGAGTCCTTACTTCCAAAAACCTTCGTCCCCTACCTGCCAGAAACAGACAGATCCTGTCTCCTCATGGCCAGCTGCATTTCCCGAGTTCGATTATGAAAATAATGAAGAGCATTGCATATGAACATATACCTGTATTTACTAAGTATATTTGTTTATCTTTCATTAAAATACAGATTTTCACAGACAGAGTATTACAATATATTCTCACCTGGTGTTGTAACAACAGCTCCCATTGGGAATCCATTACCAATGCCCTTTGCCACTGTAACCATATCAGGAATGACATCATGGCCTTGGAAACCCCAAAAGTGACTTCCTGTTCGTCCAAATCCAGTCTGGACCTGTCGAATGGAAAACAGAAGATTAAATTATTAATTTATATAATAATTTACAGTAATGGAAACATTCAGAAAAAAAACATAAATTTTCATGTGTTCCTTAGAAACCCTGTGGTTGGTGTTGCAGCAATCTAATCTAATCAAAATAGTAAACCAACTTTCATTCACTAAGATGCCCGTAGAAATGTTCTTAGGATTTACACAAACAGTGCACACACAAAATTAATGTTGCATTCATGAAATGTGCACACTGGTTAATGCATGTGTTAGTGAACTGGAATCATTCTAAACTGATGGGCGCACTCTTGCTATTTGCAGTCTGCATACTATTGTGCCCCCATTTCTCTGTGTTGTGAGGTTGTTGTTAGAGAGAGAGAGAGAGAGAGAGGAGCCTCGAGAGTAAAAAAAGTTTATAACTGAAGAAACTAAAACAACAGTGTCTGAGGAGCAACCCCCCCCCCCCCAAAAAAAAATACACATTTTCAATGAGTTTCCTCAGGAGTGAAGGAGTGATAACTAAGGTGGTGGATTTTGTGTCCAGTGAGACTTTAAAATAGTTTGACATTAAAATTAATACAGGAAAAAAAAAAAGATTAACAGAGCAGAAGAAAACAAAGGAAACAGGTGGAGAGCAGGGACAACCTAATCATAAGATGAGACTGGCTGTAATTACTGGAGAAACTTCATCCATCCATTAGATTAGATTAAACTTTATTAATCCCTTTGAAGGGTTCCGTCAGGGAAATTAAAGTTCCAGTAGCATTTTTACATTATAGGCACACAAGCAGAAATATAGTCAGTCAGAAATTTACAAGCAAATGAATAAATAGACAAATAGTAAACAAAGATACAACAAAGACAAAGGCAGATTTTTGGAATTTTTTGGTTTTCTGTTTGGTTATTGTATTGAAACATAGTGAAAGGTTCTCCTAAACATTTTATAAACCAAATATATTAGACTAAATACATCGACTACTGGATTTGTGTGTAAAACTCCAGTATGTATGGCTTAGGCACAGATTTGCACATAAACAGTGTTTGTAAATGAGCCTCACTGACTTGTTACCTTATGACTGATTTTTTTTTGTTTGCATTTTAAAAAAAATGCATTTAGGAATATTTTTATAACAATGTTATACTATAAAGCACTTCAATTAATGCCAAGTAAGACTGCAGATTAAGCGTGTGTAGCAGCACTCAGTTTATTTTTCTGCAGATGTGCTTAAAATGCTAAGCTGTGGCAGGCTTAAGGGATTAAAAAAAACAAAACAAAAAACAATGTAGTTAAACATTTTCAATTAGAAAATCTATTAAACATATGCACCTAACCTCGTCAGCAATGCAAATCCCTCCTCGCTCTCTTACAAGTTTGTAAGCATCCTTGAGGTAGTTTTTAGGGTACTGCACAGCTCCTCCCACTCCCTGTATAAACACACACATGCACATCCCACTGTCACATCTTAATTAACACAAACACAGTGACCATACTGAACATGATAAAACAATAAACATGGATGGTATAATGACAAAGGCCTTTTTTAATTTAAGCTGGATCTACTTAGTGTAACTGTGTATATAAGGTTAAAAAAAAAAAAAAGTTAATAATCAGAGAAACAGGCATAAATAGGAGAATTACACAGAGTTACAATACGTTAATTCTAAGATGAATACAGTACCTGAATAGGTTCTCCAAAGAAAGCAGCTATTCTATCTGGGACACTTGTAGCAAATGTCTCTTTGAGTTGTGCAATGTATTGTTCATTAGCCATGCAGTGACCTGTGGAAATAAACAAACGTTTTGGTCAGTTTAGGTGGTTGACTGATACCGATATTATTTTGTGTGACAGGGTTATAAGTAACCTGCCTTACTCTATGTTTTGACCTGCAGCTCAGCACAAAAAACAGCAAACTAAAAACATGCGATTCTTAAAATGCATGTTTTAAGCTATAATGATGTGTGCAAAAAAGAAAACATGAATCCTCCCCGTTTTCTTCTGTTTACTAGAACAGGATGGCACAGAGCTCCACGTGCATGTGTTTGTGTACCTTGGGAACAAGTGCACTCTCGGATGGTCTGAACGGGGGAGTCTCTGCAGTGGCTTCCTCCCCAAGGCCCTCTGAACACATCAGGACACATGGTCTGTTTATTGGACAGAAACCAAGTCTGCTTATTATAATTAAACAGCACAAATAAAGCACCTGGAAACCTTGACTGCTGTTGCAGAATTAGTCACTGTCAGTGCATTTAAGATTTATATTTAATCCAGTGAATGCAAATGGTTGTTAAATTTAACTAGTTAAAATAATGTATGTGCTTTCAGTGACAGCTTATTGCCTCCAATACATTTCAAGCTTAGATGTGTTGCTTTAAGCTAATTTTGTTTTCTTTGTTAACGTGTGCGCTGCAAAGTTGTAGTGCAATACCTACATTTGTGCAGCCCAAACCATTGGCAATAGGGTATTTATATGCTGCATTGGAAGTAAGGCCGATGCTCTGTGGGCTGCCACCATGATATGACCCTCTAGAAGACAAAAATACACATTATTGGCAATCATATTACAATTCTCAACTTTGTTATTCATTATTTACTTCTCGTAACAGATAACAAAATCATGAATTAATGGATAAAAAAAAAGTAATAGTAAAAAATAAAACCTGAGGCCTGTACTACAAAACAAGATTACAGACTTAGCAAAGTACTTTCAACATTAACAATTTCAGTGTTACAAAGGCGTGGTACCATAGCAACTTCTGCTGCACACCCAACTAGATCAACAAGTATGACATCACTGATGAGCATCAGTGAGAAATATGGAGTTTTTGAAGCTATTCTATTCCTGCTTTTTTGTTTTGCAATAGATTTTGCAATTTCTAAGCCGTAAAGGTTCTTAAAGCAGGGCGCCCACACTCGCTATCCACTGTTAGGTATAGTTGTTCCAACTGCTCATTGAACAGCAGCAACTCCATGCATTTAAGCATGTAAACGGGACAAGCTGTTTAAGTTCAAACCGAGCATCAGAATGGGGAAGACAGGCGACTTTTAACGTGGTGGCGTGGTTGTTGGTGCCAGACGAGCTGGTCTGAGTATTAGGTCACTAACTCAAATAAAGACTTCTTACAACCAAGGTGTGCAGAAGAGCACAAAACACATTCACACACCCTTTTTTTAATACTACACTACTGTGCAGTGCTTTTCCTTTTACAGCCACTCACACATTTTAACCTCCCAATAATATCACTTTATCTTCCTTTATAAAATCAGTTGCTCCACTATCAGTAGACCTGCCCATGTTTGTGATGCCACCCCTTTCTGTGAAACCCCGGGTCAGCTTATTGAGTTGAGAACCAACTTCACGTGATGGCTTAGCCTGATTGCTGAGGTCAGGGTAGGTGAAGCCAAATAATGAAGATATCCTGAACTTGCTTTATAGTACAGGGCCCAGGCTGGGAAAATTTTAAACCATGTCTATGAATTCTTGCCTGGTAACAGGTTACTAAGTTATCAAAATCAAACATTACTATAGAATTAAATTTTTCTATTATCAGTGTGTAGGATGCCTCTGTCATTAATTTTTTTTTTAAAAAAAGGGGGAAACTCTTGGACCTGAAAGTAATTATATCAAAGTTGCCAGTGTGGAGGCGGGCCATCAACATTGCCAGGTCATTGGCTTCCGATCCGCTGTTTGTCAAATATATCACCTGGACAGAAAACAGAGCAGCACGCTAATTAATGACAGCCTCAGCCCTTGATGAATGGTAATTCAATGAAAAATTCACCAACTTACCTTAAGTGGTTCGGGGAAGTAGGAAGCTAATTTTTCACAATACTCATGGAGCGTGGGATAGACATAGATGCTAGTTGTATGCCACAGTTTCTTCAGCTGCTGCTCTGCAGCTGCTGTTACTTTCCTGTGTACAGAGCAGACTATTATTATTATTTAATAGAAAACAAAGGATATTTTACTCATAAATATACGTCAGATAAGCGAAAACCTGAAAGAAAGACGACGCCGCCGGCATCTTAATAAAATGTCATCCTCTTTCTCCTCGCCTCAAGCCTCAAGTCAGGGCTCTAACACAAAAATGTGCATAAACATTCTTCATCCTTCTTTTCCAATGAGCTACCATGATTGATGACAGACTACCGAATTTGAAGAGCGACTCTTACGACCGCAAGATGCCAGCAGCACCAGCAGCAATATAGCGCAATAGTAGTGACACAGCATTATATCCAGTGACACAGCACAGGTCAAATCTAAGCACTGAAGTAGCCTAGGTAGTGTTTTCAGTGGAAACGTATAACCTAGCTGCTTAACACTTTAGTATGACGATGAGTAAAGAAACTTAAAGGTGCAGTTTGTAAAATTTTCACTGATAGATGCCAGTAGATTGCAGTCAACTGAGTTCTGTTTACTTACCCCTCCTAATTCAAGTGCATAATCCTAGCTATGGTGGCTGCTATAGGACAAACATGTTTTAGTCAGCCAAGAGAGATCAAAAATGTTAGAATTCGGCTGTACCCCGTACTGGCTGGCATGTTTCTACTACTGTTTGTGTAAAAAAAAAAAAAGTTTTTGTACACACATGAATTAAAATTTGCCTCCACGGCACACAATCACATGTGTTCTCTTCTCCTCAGCCACTGGCGTACTACATATATGGTCGGCCTCTAGCCACATGCATAAAATGTGATTAGCTGGAACAGCGATGTCCTTCCTGGTCACTGTATTCAAGATTGCGGGGGAACATGGTGGCTTCCACACACCGGTGCCCGCTCCTGTGTTTTTACTGGATTAACTCTATGTTTATGAGAATGCATCATTTTGTTGGAAAATGTATTTACACAATAGTCTATGTATATATTATGAGTACAATATTATCTTTGATTAAATAACCTAAAAAAAAAAAAAGACTGACTGTACCTTTAATGACTTTTTTTTATTAATAATATTTCAGTTACGAAAAGTCACTCTATTTAATATATAGCACATATGTGTTTGTTAAACATTTTTCTATGTGTGACACAGCAAAAACCAAAAGGACCTTACGGGTGGCAGTGGCCCACACTGACAGTAGCCACACCAGCAAACAGATCCAGATATCGTCTCCCATCCACATCCCACAGCCACTGCATGTACCCCTGGTGAATGAACACTGGCTTCTTATAATAAGTAACCTTCATGGTCATGGGGTTGCAGTTCTGTCTGCGGATCGCTATCATCCGGTCTTTGGACATACCCTTGACAGAGACAAATACACAAGATAAGAGTTACAGTGCAGGATGTTTATATTCTTGGGGTTTTTAAATCGCTAGGCTGAGAGGAACTAACTGCAGCTGTGAAAATGTTTAAAGTACATGACAATGAATGTACCTCATATGTTTATTTATTTGGCCAAACTAAGTATTGTTATTACTGAGGTGATTGCATAATGCAGGATTTTGCTCTTACCGTGTATTTTTCCGGACTGAAATTGCACGGGGGCATCTCTGGCACGTCTGTGGGGGGGATCTTGAACTCTGATTTCTGACATAATGCACCTGTACATGAATTACAGTGTAAAAAAATACGTAAAAAGGCCAGTTAGTGATGACCGCCATCTTTTTTCTGTATTATGTGGCAGAGGATGACCAAAGCTTAGCATGACATTTCTGTGGCATTTCAGTTGAATTTGTGAAACAACTTCCTGTTAAAACAAATACCTAAGATTTAACAACTGCATGTTGCTACTAGCTATCAACAAAAAGACACATTGGATACAAACTGCATTCGCATTCATACTTTTCAACAAGATTAAACCCAGGCTGGGACCACATTAAGCTAACCTTTGACCTCACACTGTACAGCACATGATAAAATGCTGCCTGTTTACTCTTAGTTGTGAAACGTCCAGCAGAAGCTGCAATGGCATGGCTGTGGAAGATCTTCAAATTAATAATGCATAAACCGGTGACTTAATTCACGCAAATGTTGACTAAAAATCTACAGTTAATATTACACAAAGTGCCTTTTGAAGAGGTTTGCTCTTCCTGCACTGCTTTACACAAACCAAGAGGCCCGACAAACTTAAATAAGCTGAGTAAATGTTGCTGGAGCATCGAGAACTCACCACTGGCCCAGTGCAAGTGAGCCAAACTGGGCCATGAGGACCGTCGTGTTAAAGCTGCACAACGGCCGCTTAGAGCCGATACAGGTTTATACATGGTGAGCAGACACAAAAGGGGGGTATTCCTCTGCCTCCACCCTGTTTACACTCAACAGCAGCAGGTGGGTTCGACAAACGATTATCTTTCTCAAAAAGTGTTTGTAGTGGGCGGCGATTCCCACCGTGCGCGCTCACAACGTCATAGCGTGTGCGCGCACGTTCTTCAATTTGATTTTTTTTCAGTAAATTTATCAATTTATTGGTAAAATCCAAAGCATAAAAGAAAAGGACAATGTGCAGCCCATTTTTGTTCTCAGGTGAGAGGAAAAACAAAAATGTTTTCAAAATAATATTGTTGGGCTTTGCCTTACCTTATAAATTTGACTGTTGTGATTTGGCGCTATATAAATAAAATTCAATTGAACTGAAAAATTCATCGTAAAGTGGTATGTTTATACTTTATCTTACTCCTCTTTGAATATGTAAATTGTGGTACAGTGCTGTTGGTGGTAATTCAGTATCCTTTTTTATGTTTACCTGTGTAAAATGCACTTTTGCTGCTTTTTTTTTTTATTTTATTTTAAATAAAGCAATCAAACAATAATCATGACACACAGCCTTTAAAAGATATGTGTAATTTAAGTGAGCTCATTCCCCCCCTCAGTCTACTGTTACTTACAGATCACAGTGACCTACAACAGCCCAAAACCTCTTCGTGGAGTGTTTGGAACCAAACAAAAACAGCATTTCACTTCCATATGACCACATTTTGAATTTTCAAAATTCATTTCTCTTTTCATAATTTTTCCAATTCTCTGTAGCAATGCTGTGATCACCACACTTGGAATAACAGTGCATTTGGAATTATTAATGAGTTCTCTGCAAAGCCATCTAGGGGCCTGCACTTGCACGCTGTGGTGGGCTGAATGTAACCAGAATACCCCTGCTTTAAATAATATCATCTATCATATCCGCATGGGAAAAAAAATACTTTTTCACATGCATTGTTCTGTATACTTCAGTACATTTTTGCCTTATTATTACTAATAATGTCATCAAGGCAATGCATATGCAATTATCAACAAACACACACAGAAATAAACAAGATTCCATTACTGATTTTTAAAATTTTTTTATTATAAACCTGACTTTTATGGCAAGCTTTCCACAAAGATGTGAAGGCTGTTTCACATTTCATTTATATATATATATGTATAGTGTTAGCTATACAGACATTTATGCATACAGAAATAATGAGCAGTGTTGTACATTGCCATCACAACACTATATTTTTCCTTCCAAAAATCTTTGTAGATTAAAACTGCATGAGGTGTCTCTGAATGAAAAATAGAGCAGCACATTCTCACTTTTGCTGTTTTTATATATGTATAAAATGCTATACATATTGAAGCTATAAAGCAAGAGGCTTTAAAATGTAGTGTGGGTTTCTATAGGGGAAAGGGCAAATGCACACATGCAAAATCCGAGTAGAAGTAGAAGGCTGAGTATTCTGCAGTTTTGATTTGATACAAGTAACTTTAACAATAATCACAAATATTATACAGTATATCAACATATTTCATAAAAACAATCTTTATCTGCCATAGAGGATGGTTTATGACAGACATCCAGTATAGTCAGAAGGATCATGTGAAGTACCACTTTGATATATAGACTCAGTTATAACCTTTATAAAACTGAATTAAGCTTATTATTCAAGTTATTCAATAACAGTATTTAGATAACAAAAATTAGTGTGTCACTGCTCCACCCTCAGCAAATAGTCTCTTACAGGAAGAAAAGATAAAAAAATAAATATACATTGTCTTGGCAACCATTGCTTAAAGGAGTCATCCAGTGTTAGTACTTTTTTTTGTGTCTTTCAGTCCCTGCTTAAAATATACATCTTGCAATGTTCTACAACTGCCACTTGGGCTGGCACATCTAGCAGGTGTGCAGGGAGAACATAGTGGCAGTGTCAACATACCCACTTACTGTCAGAACCCTTTCATCCTGGACCGGCAGGGCAGCCTGACTGCAGGTTGTTGGCTTCTGAGTGGCAGTAGTGATGTAAGATGTGTAGCAGCTCTCCGTTGCTGCATTCGTCTCCGTGCTCTCCTCTTCCACCACCTCTCTCTGGAGCAGCAGCACATTGCCACTGTCTACCCTCTTCACTTTGCTGTAATCGGTCCCCTGGCCTGTCTGGGGGCAGCCACTTTCATGGCCATGATCTGAAGGAATGGGATGGAGAAGCACCAGATTCTCCTTGTTCACCCTTTGGACCTCAACATAATCAGTTGATCGGGTGGGCAATAGTAGACCAGCAGGTGCATTAACTGAGATGTTGAGATCTCTGTGGGCCTGGAGTTGCTGTTGGGCCTCCGTCTGGGCATGAGGCTGCTCATTGTTAAAGCAGACCTCCCAGTAGTTTGATTGGAGAGCCTCTTTGGTGCTCTGGCCCAAGCATAAGGACCCTGGAGGAAACTGGCTGTCAGAAAGGCAGTGCTGTTTGGCCATCTCAAGTGAGCTCTGGGGACCCAGTGGGCCTGGGCTGTACGGGAGCACTGGAGAAAACACAGAAGGCCAGGTCTTGACCTTCCCACTTGATGCATCAGGGCTAACAATATCGTGGCGAGGGCATGCCATCGCTTCCTTTTCCCAGGGTTCTTGGTGCCCTTGTGCCTCTATCCGAGTTTGACTTCCCTCCTGATCTTCCTCTTTTGCTTCACACTTATCCATCAGCAGAGTGTCACTATCACAGCTGCCCCGTCCAGAGTCACTGTCAGACGTGTGGCCCGTGGATTTCAGGCAACCATCATGTAGATCCGCGCTTTTATCGCCCATCGGTTCCTGCTGTTCTGGGACGTACACTTCCAAGTATTCTACCAGCAGGTCCTCATAGTTAGACGTGGTTGGGGGGAAGTCAGATACCACCAGTGCGCTGAAGACCTCGTCAGACTTGCCACTCTACACACAAACAGGAACACGACTCAATACAAAGAGAAAGCACTATACAAATAGCAGTCTTCTTCTGAATAGATACACATCGAGGCAGTGTTCATGATGTTACTGCTTTACCTTGAGAAGCTGCTTGTCAAAGCCTTTGATTTTAGGACCAGGGACGGGCGGCAGCATGCAATGCTTCAGACTTTATACACACACACACACACACACACACACACACACACACACACACACACACACACACACACACACACACACA
>JAVDPK010017609.1:0-12442 GCA_034780415.1 Cichlasoma orientale | reverse complement strand
TGTGTGTGTGTGTGTGTGTGTGTGTGTGTGTGTGTGTGTGTGTGTGTGTGTGTGTGTGTGTGTGTGTGTGTGCTGGAAGAAATCCATGGCCACATGCACCACTGTGACACTGTAAAAAGGAGGAGTCAAATGCTCCTGTTTTATTAGTTAAAAAACAGAGAAACCTGATACCTGCATAGACATGATAAAATTTCTAAAAAGATCATAAATCACAAAATGTTGTGTTTTTGTACATATTTTAAAAAACGTCTCCTCTTTAATATTAAACAGCTACAGTATAATAATCAAACTGCTTAAGGCAGTTCCATAAAGGGCAGCCATTTGTCTTTGTGCACAGTGGAAAGTTAAAAAATTCAGGAGGCAGGCCGGGGCCACAGAACTCCATTTTAAACCTTCTGAGAAATTTTCAGCGCAATTGATCATCGCACTTCATTTCACAAAGCACAAAGCCTGAAGCAGAGGGAGAGGACTGTTCGGTGGCAGGAGGAGGGAAGGAAATCAGAAACAGTAAACCTGTCCATCTGGGCCCCGTCTGTGTGGGCTGGCGGTTGCTGCACTCTGACAGTGCGTCCACACTGCGAGCGGCTGATGTGTCGCTGTAATCTGACCTAGCGTGGGCGGTGCAACAGGCCCTGATTGCGTCTATGTTCTGCATTTGTGCTGCAAAGAATAGAACAGGCAAATGTTGCATGTTTTTGCTGCTTCGCCGTGTGACTGACTGCATGCAGGAGCTAAACAAGAAGCATTAATCTGAAAGAATAAACTGACAAAGAAAAACAAAAGCTACTGGCACAGATTTGCATGTGCAAAACTGGTAGTTTATCGTGTGGAAATGTATGTAAGACATCCCAGTGATGTAATGCATGTGTCATATGTCATGTTAAACAGCTGAAATTTTGAAAATTTGACTTTATTATTTCAGCAATCCCAATAATTGCATGCAATATGATATCTTAAACTGCTAAATGTACTGCACAAACTCATGCTGCTGTTTTACAACCACGTTACAGCACCATTACAGAGGCTTAGTATTCTATATTTAAGGGATATTTTATCCAAGTAATCCTCCTTCTCTTTCAATTATCCTCCTGTCCTAATTTTTTTATGTTTAATATGAAGCCGTTGAAAATATCACTTAATTTCTTCAAACACTGAGCACTAAAAACAAAATGAGCAAATATCAGAGCTGGCAGTTATTTTAAAAGTTATATTTAACATTCATAAGAACGCAATCTAAAACGCAGATGATTCACTTCATCAGGACGGCATGGGCGTGTTTGTGAGTGTCACATTTGAGTGACAGCTCACATTTCAAATGTAGCTCCGCCCTGATTGGTGCACAGAATGTTATTATTTTGTACATGAACAATTCTAAACAGCGTGGAAGAAAAAAAACCATACAAATATCGGTATCAATCAATATCAAATAAAAAAACCTCAATTTTTACAGGAAAAAAGTGTGTTTGCATTAGACATTAGAGATTTGCATATATGAATTTTAATTTGTTTCATATTTGCTATATCCGACTTTTTTTTTGCAATTTATTTCTTAAAAATGTGTTATTATTTAGGGGTTTTGTTTGTGTGTGTGTGTGGGGGGGGTAAAGTGACGATATATAGAAGCCTCAAAATCTCACAAAAACTCATGTATCAAATATGATACACTTGCCGTTAAAGGGTTAAGTTTCCTTTATTTTGAAAGTCCTCAGCAGAGGTCCAGCTGCGAGGTGTGGCTATCACTTCGGTTCTGTGAGCATTTACACCTGAAAGTTTAGAAAACTAAGAGAAACAGCTTCTCATCCATAAAATTCACAGAGATGAAAGTTTGAAATCACAACAGTATGCAGCTAAATGAAAAGATGAAAAGATGACAGAGTTTTCCACAAAGTGTCTGAAAATGCATTTCTAGAAAATGTTATCTAGTGTTCCTTTGGACTTATTCCATACAGGTCTCCTCTTAGTTAAAGGGCAGCGGCCTACTTGTGAGCCAGTTCACCGAGCTTTCTCTGATGGTTTGTGAATTATTCATTTAAACAGGATTGACCGGGGGATTGAATTACGGGATTGATTGATCAGTGGGCTTGTAAAAAGGAATCCCAATGACCACTGAAACCTAAGTGTGACTTAAATGATTTGAGTGTGGTGCGGCATCAGCAGGCCAACAGGCTCCGCCAGTATAGGCTCTCTGCTTTTAGTGCACGACCACAAAAAAAATAGAATTTTTACTTCAACTGAACAAAAACAAAGATGGAAACAGCAAACATCTACTGTTCTCAGTTAGATGAGATCATTTTGTCTGACCATCAATCTGAAACCCAAAGACATTTAGGTTTGCTTTAAGAAAATATTCACATTTGTTTCTTGTATTTGATCCACGCTGTTTATCCAAATTGACGCTGATTAATTTCCGAGATCTGACCAAAACAAAGAAAAAAGAGCAAACAGCCTCTCCCTGTTCTGCCTCACCAATCACCACCAGCCTCTCTTTATGTGTCATAAAGCAGCCTTTTTCCCATCAGCTCTTCAGAGCACTGCAAAGCCACATAATGTCATGTAGTGTAAAGGCTTCCTGTTTGTTAGGATAATTATACAAATGTCCCAACTGTTATTGGAGTAATCAGTGTTATGATGCTGGATGACGAACTCGTGCTAATGGCACCAATAGAACGTTCACCCAGAAATCAGATTTACACAGAAACGTCTGTGAACTGCCTCTTGCCTTCAGCAGATTATTGTTGCTGTTGTTTCGGGCTCAGAATTGGATTCTCTCTCTCTCTATCTGTCTGTCTCGCCCATCAAAGCAAAGCAACAAATCTCTGTATCACTGATTTTTCATTACCGCCTGTCTTGCTTTATCCCTCAAGGTTCAGCCTTGTGTTTTGTCTTTTTTTTTTCTTTTTGTGCATTTTGTGTATTTCCACATAGTATAAAGTGTTAGAAATGTCCTCCTTCTGTACTAGAATAATCCCAGATTACAGATTGATATTCACCGCGGGCATGTGATTGTGTGTGTACGCCGTCTCTTGTATGCTTTGATTTTCTTGTACTCTTTATGTAGGCAATCTTTTTTTTTCCCTGCAATTCCCTGTTTGCAATCACTGACCTGTGCACCTCCATAAACTCCTGTAAAATTCATTGATCAGGCCTCCATGCAACACTAATCTTGGATTTTCAGAACCTCTGTTCACTCTTCATCACCCAGAGAGCCTGACCCAAATGTCAATTCCCATTTAGGGCAAAGGAATGAAAAGAAAGCAGCCAGTCGTTAGGGAATTCTGTGAAAATTATTAAAGAATAATCCTCCTTTTTCATGGCTGCTCCTCGTGTTTTTCAACACCACTTATCACTCAGCATGTCACATGTGGCATGCTGAGTGATAAGATATAAGACCCAGCTAAGCTGAAGCTGCGCCGTTTGAAGTGTGAAGATTTATAAATGTGCAGAAGTTACAGTATAGAGGCCAATTATTGTTTAATTCAAGTCAGATTCTAAGTCAGTAGTCTTCCTGTATCATGGGTTAGCATATGTTTACAAAAAAAATCTATCTAAATTTAAAATCAATCCGCAGGCAATTGTTTTTTTTTTTTTAATCATTTCTTGTCCTCATGCTGTGCTTTCAAAGCTTGATTTTATGGCAGCTGCCTTTGTGGCCTCTACCTCAAGACCGTCCCACTGGATTCATTTCCAAGCCTTCTGTGGATGTACATGTTTTAACGACCACAAAGATCTGTGGGCACCAGGGGAGCGCAATGCGTGCGGCACGCTGCACTGTTTGAGCTATCCGAAAGGAAATAAAAGAGCAGCAAAAGGAGATCCACAGCATGCATGAGTCAGTCACGTTTAAATGTGTATTTTCTCAAGTCACTTGGCAAATATCTGCACTTGGTTTGGCATGCCCACTGTACCCTACTGGCTGCCAGCTGTCACTCAGGAAGACGGAAAGATGGAGGATCGAGAACGAGAGGGAGAGCGGGGAGAGATAAAGGGGGTGGCGATGATGTGAGGACACGAGCCCCGAGGCTCTCTTTCTCTCTTGTTTCTCATTTGTCTCTCTGATGATAACAAAAAAAAACATAGCAGCTCAAAAGAAGAGAGGTCGACATCACAGAGAAAGTGAGAAAACAACGCTGAAGGAAAAGGAAGAGAAAGTGAGCGTGATATGGAAGGGAAATATGACTAACCATTTTTCACGTTGATAGCAAAGTTGCTAAATATGCAGGCCGCAACACAATGATTCCTAATACATTAGTCCAAATGAGTGCACCCTAGGGTTTCCCGTGACATTAGCCATATACAGAAACGTGGTATTTTATGCATACTTTGAATTGCTTTGTTTGCAGAGGACTACACATTTACCCACCGCCTGTTGCAGTATTCATTACAGTATTCTTCCGACTAATTAGCACAGACTGGGGAAAAATAAAGCTCCGCTGTAGAAAGAGAAGCTCCTCAGGAGGAACAAAAAAAAAGGCTCATTTTAGCCAGAACAAAAACAGTCATCCCTTTGGGTTTGGATTCACTTTTCCTCCTCTAATTAAGCAGGCACAGGCTCCCATTTATTATGCCAGCAATGACAAACAGGTTCCAAAATATGATGGAAATACAAATTCATCAGTGTGAGTAAAAATAGGATGCAATAGGTCTCATCTTGATGGTGCATTAGGAGCACTGGAAGTAAATGGGGTGCACGGGTTGTCCCTCATTGCACAAGCAAACCACAATGACTAGGAAACAGCAGAAAAATGAACCCTCCGTTTTTAGGAAAAGCTCGTTTTCCACTTTTGTGTGATGAATGGAGATTGTTGTGAAGCCTTAACGGAGCCTGCAGCACTAACAACATACTGTACAAAATCTGATGTCATGACTTCTCTCCCTGGCTTGGAGGCCATCAATCAACAGGGACGGAGTAAATTACTGTATAAAAAAGAAAAAAAAAAAAAAAAAGGGGGTCAGCAGCATGTCTGCAGTTGTTTTGGAAAATATTGTATCTCAGCACATACTGTACACTGGATTTGATGTGAAGCTGCTCTGTATACTCTTTGCTCAGCTGCAGCAGATTTACAGATTAGTAGAATTCTTTAAACCTTTCATGTTACACGAGTGGACAAGACACATGCAGCAACAACCGGCAATCGCATTTCATCTCATGGGAAACATTCATTTTTAATACATTTTGCCCATGCTATAGTTCACAGCTGAGCAGCCCTTTGAAGCTCGGCTGGTTCTGACATTTTTTTTCGTGATATCCGTGTATATTTTGTCAGGAGATGTGGGGATAAAGCTTGATTACTGACAAACAAAGCTAAGCCTGCGAGCTTAGGCTTTTCATAGGACACTTGTTTCTTTGATTTAAAGCACACAAGAAGGGTTAAAAGATACATTCAGAGACCCCTGCTGGATTCGGCAGTGTCAATACTTTGGGGTTTCAGAGTGCTTCCTCCGGGTCTCATTTAGCACCACAGCATATTTAAGAAAAACACCATTAACTGAACGCTGTTTTGCATTTTAGACTTGAAAGGTCTCAGCGGTCTAAACGTCTGTGTTTTTAAATTGACTTTGAAAAGCACTCGCTCGGATAATAATTATCAGTATGTGAGCTTCACCTTCGACCTCAAACTCCAACAGTTTTTCCTGTGATACACAATACAAATTTAGGATAGCAACATTAACACAAATCCACATGGCATGAGCATGTACAGGCTGTATTAAACCCCAAAACGGTGCCGTTATCAGTGTTTTCCGATACAGCAGTGGTGCTCTATGTCGTATAAAAGCAGTTATGAGCTGCATATTGTTTATAAGATATCAATGTGTCTTTGTTATATTTCACTAGCATTCCTTCCAGGCAGAAGTTTGGATTTTTCATTACTTCTTTCAGTGTTATCTGCACCATATCGCCTTCATCTGTGTACCCTGAGCCTGTTACTAAAATGAAGAATGAATGAAAATTGAAAGAATTTGCTTTTTCACTCTCTCAACATGGCAATACAATGTATGAAGGAGGAAATAATATTGCCTGTGGTAGAGCAACACAGGCTCTTTTGAGACCGACAAATTGTGATTTTATTCCAGCTCAGTACGCTCACACGAGCAGCTTCGAGCCATTGATGTCGGTTCCCACAACTACCGTTATTCCACATTCAATTCAGGGGGACTCTAGGATATCACTTATTCCAAAAGCAAAGGCAGCCACTGGGCAGTGACAGCGCAGTGATGACCCCACATGCTTGCACAGCCTCCATCTGCACGGAGCTTTCATCTGTCGGTGAACTGGTCACTCTGCATGCATGGCCAAAGTAACACAATTCTGAACGTCACTGTGTTAAACCTGCTTCCTGTTTTTGAAAGACTGAAACATCAAGAGGCTTTTTTTTTTCTTCTGCCAAAATGGAAGCTGTACTAAATATTGGAATGGACAAAATTAATGCAGGAAGCTTTGTTTCTGTAGCCTCCAACCATAATAAATGGTTATATCAGCAACACAGCTGATGCAATCAGGAAAAGATATGCAGTGCACACACAGTAAGACTAGACTGAAGCATAGCAGGGGAGGAAGAGCAGTTCCTGTCTGGTCTTTTCTAATGATATCATTAAATTGTCAATTTCTCATTTTTGCACCTAGATTCCATTTTGGAATATGAGCTTAAAGCTCACGACACCCTTTTCCACGTTTAGCAGAGGTCCGGCTGTTAAGGGGAACAGCAGTGGCGGCTAATGCCCCACCCATCCCCATCTGCACCACCCATCCTGTTTCAAGTGTGTTCATTCGTTTGATTTGTGAATGTGCATTGAGCACCTCCCCCCAACTCCACCGTGACCATCACGCTCTACAAGAGGCTGACCACTTCAAACTAAAAAAAACTATTAGTGACAATTTAAGACAAAGAAAACAAGCACTTTGGTTCTGTCCTGACAGCTTCGTCCCCATTTAGAAGTTCAACACAGTAATCTTCCTTTCATTGTTTAGCTGGGTGAATCCATTTTGCCCTAATTCAGTGTGCTTAAACAAATGTGCGTTTTTCTCACTTCAGTCAGACAATTTTCAAATGAAGGATTTATTACATCAGCAGAATACGGTTAGTTTGGCCTCTAGGCTCCAAGCTCATGGCTCCCTGCAAAATATGATATTATATGACACACATGGAAACTGGGAGGGATTGCTGTATGAGAGCCTACAGGTGGATGCTGGGGTGGTGAGGGGGTTGAAACAGGGGGCAGAGATGTGGGGCAGCGGCACTGACACGTCAGAAGGAGAGATGGGAAATTCCACAGCTTAAAATACGATGTGATGAGAGCGTGGCGTGTTAGGCACAGTTCAGGTAACCCGGCTGAACTAGCTCCCAGGCTTCACTCCGTTTGGTGAGATCTGTGGCTACAGGAAAAATATCTGGGATTCAGAGATGTTCCTCTCATGTCAAGATACACCACCGTGAAATATGTCACGAATTGAATCCTGTGTGGTCGTTCCAATTTTGATTCTTGGAACCAGCATATTTAAAAAAAAAAAAAAAAAAAAAAATGCCCACATTTTAATGTTTTTCACAGCACCTGAAAAGAATTCTTTCTTCTCAGCTGGCATTTCAATTGCATGCTAGTTTGCAGAAAGAGTCGATATAGAGAGCTGGTGGCATCAGCTGCTGTGGATAGTTGTGCAAGAATCTCTTTTCTTTTTTCTAATAGTAAAGTCATCAAGCCGGTAATAAAGCATTTATCGTTTTCTGCTGGTTAACATTGATTCATTAGTATATCGTATAGTTAGCTATTTTGCAATCAACATTACAGCAATCAGCAGCAATTAGTGAACAATCTGAAATGTTTTTCTGTCCTTTTATGTTTTATTTGCCTTGGAAGGATTTCGGTTTGGAACGCATGTGCTGATATCGCCGTTCCCGCTCTGCCAAATAAATAGCACTCATAAAACTCAGGCGTCTGCTGCACAGGATGGCAGGAAGTTTACAATAAATGTCTGGGTAAATCCACAAAAGACGGCGTTGCCAACTCTTCTCCAATGAAATACGCTAATGGCTGCTCAAAAAGTCACACAAAGAGGGTGAGGCAATGCCTTAATTTACATGTAAATTATGATCATGGGTGTTTATCATTAGAATGAAAGAATTTAAGGCATGAATACAACACAGATGAATGTTTAAGCGGGGACTGAGTTAAAACTGTAATATGGAGATGTGACTGGTTGGAGGTAGAGAGAAGCGCCTCCTGTCAGAAGCTGTCCTTCTCTTGTCTTTCAGCCAGCTGACTAACACTAATCCAATGAACCTCAGTTTTGTCAGCAGTAGTTCAACGTGCTGTTTACCCTGCAAATGTACAACTAATTAATTTGTGGTCATGGCCAAAGATAGAGGCTGTCCAGCTCAGCGCGGGCCTGTGGCAAGGGTACTGACACTGAAGGCCACACCGGTTCCAGAAAGCTCTCCCTACACCTCCTTTTTCTTCCCTGCCTCCCCTCTAAATGTGTTCCCTGAAGAAGAGAGGGGCTGTGTTTCTGCTCATGCTGCCGCAAATGGCATGTGGTTCATGAACGGCTTTCATTACAGCAGCGAAAGTAACGGATGCAAATATGCATTTTAACTATGACAGATCCCTAGCCGCTATGCCTTTACGGACATTTTAGCTCTCTAAAAGGAGCTGAAAAACTAGTTTACAACAGTGAGGTGATCACTGAAAGAGAAGATGTATGAAAGCACAAAGGATGCAAGAATACCTATAGCATTAACGATCACAAACACTCACTGCTTTGTCACTTCAAGGCCTCATGAGAAATTGCAGTGTGCTCAGTTTCATCAAAAATAATGACAATTAGTACTCAAGCATGTCCCTAATCAGTGTTCTTTTACTACTATGACACTGAAAATAACACAGTGGCATTCTTGGAATGACTTACCTTGCAATTAGCAGTACGAGTCAATAGCGAGTATAGGTGCTTTCCGTCAAACTCAATTTGAACTTATTTTGAAGAGCTGTTTTAATCCTGGTTTTCAGTCCACCTCCAGTGTGTTCTGACAGGTTTCCACCTACTGCCCAATACACTGCAAACCATCAATTTTACAGCTCTAATGGCAACAATGGGTAGCGGGAAAGCTGTCATTCCTATAATGACTGTGCTGTCATGAATATAATGGCTGTGCTGTTATGTTTTATGGACAGGAAGTTCACATTTTCCCACTGTGAACAGGAAGCACTGCAGCTGAGGGCAGCTAGCTAGGCTGAGCTGGAATTGCATCACTTCTATGTGATTTTGTTGCTTTGCTGCCAGACTGAGTTGTCTCTGATGGTAAAAAGAAATAAAAAATGTAAAAAAAAAAAAAAAAAAAAGGGGTCTCAGTTAAAGCTGTGATGTTGCAGATACATAACCGGCTGACTTTTGCTTGCGCCTTGCTGCTGTAAAGTCTTCCATGCACCATTTTCTTGCCTTTTTTGGCTCATTTTGGCATCAAACAAATCCCTCTGACATCAGGACGAAATGATCGCGTGATCAGTCAAACTTCGATAGCATCAATAAGCCATATGTCAGTGAGTAATGTTACCTTGCATTAACAGCCAATTGAAATGAGCCCTAATGATCTGGGACTGGCTTATCACTGGCAGCAGCAACACGACTTTGCGATCTGCCACAGGTTGCCAAGTAAGGCACACTTACAGCAAGCTGATCATTACTGAAAGTAAGCCCCAAGGCCAAATGGAATAATGAATGGCCTGCTATACATTATTACATATCTTAGCAAAAAAACATTTATCATCTTACACCATATTCTGTTTTTACATTTCTTTTCCCTTTAATGCAGTGACGTAATTAACACGGCAGCCATAGAAATGTTTGTCTACAGTGTGACGACAGTGTTACAGCAGGAGAGCAGTCCATCCTGGCTATAAGAAGTATTGTGCCTTCCTAATAAACTTTTGTATCCTTGTGCTCTACTCTGGGTTTTGTAGAGGATCTCTTGACCAAATAACGCACCGGAGAAATCACACAAAGACTCTTATACTACAAAGACGTTGTACTACAATATATTGTGCCTCCTCCACCGTCCACAAAAAGATGAATTAGAAAGCAGCACTATTCAATAACCACGTTAATGACCGGGCATCTAATATCACGGGAAGAGGCTGCATTGTGCCCGAGCTCGTCATGCAATTGCAAATCTCAATTGCTTGCCTCTATTGATGTATGATGAGGAAATGCAAATCAATTCAGCAACACACTCTGCAGCATCAGCATCGCAGCTAGAGAGCAACCACCAGGATTTTTAAGGCATTTTTTTTTTTCCTAAGAAAAAAAAAAAGGTGTGGAGGAGTCACAAGAGTGAGCGATGTAATCAGCAAGGCCATTCAACATGCCTGCCATCATTACTGCCAGTCGCAGGCCTCGGTGCCAGCGAGTCAGAGGGTAACCTATCCAGGAATACCTCTTCCAACTTTCACAAGATGAATTCCTTTGGAGATGCCATCTGTTTGTCTTTCGCCCGAGTGCCACGTGCACAGGTTAGATTAAGTTATTGCAGCAGGCATGTCTCAAGGAGCCTCTGCAGTACTTTATTCATGTGTGTCCTCCTCACCTGTGTGTTTTTTTGTTTTGTTTTTTGTTTTTTTTAATGAAGTGCCCCTCTGTGGACTTTAGTCAAAGGTTGCTTGAGCTGCAGAAGAAATTTGATCAGAGTACAATGAGGTTGCTCAACCTCATCAAATCCTTCCATGAAGAGAGGCTAATATTTGATTTTTTTTTCTCAGAGCTGCTAAAGAGGCAGTTTGGCACAATGCAATCTGAGAATCCAATAGATAGCTTCTTCTTCTTCTTTTTTTTTGTAGGACCCAATGGATATCTGGGTCTCCATTTCCAAATGCAGAAACCTTTTTAAAATGGAAAGCTGGTTTCAATCTGCTACATCTTGTGTTGATTTCAGCTCTTTCACAAACTTAATGACATTTGGCATACGTGGTGGGAGGGTGCTGCTGCGTTTTGGAATATGCGCACCAGTTCTGCCTACAAGCTTTTATCACATAAGTCAGGAGAAATTTAGCAAATGGGTGGGGCTTTCAGAACTCACCTGGCCAACTTTACAGTCTTCATTCATCCATGCAGCTGAATTGTGGAGTACAGAGGATTTCAGTAGAGTCTGACTGATTCTTAAAAACACAGTTTTGCACCGAGACCCAATTGCACATAAAAGAAACCCACATAGTTACTCCATGTCCACATTACAAGTGTAAATGGGAAATATATCCGCTGTAAACTTACATTTTTGCAGCTTCAGTATGCTGATTTTTCTTTGCATGTAGATGTGCGCCAATCACTATCTAATCCCCGTAGCTTTTATGGTGTGCCTTCCCTTTTGTTTGAATTTATATCCACGCTGGGCCTTCGAATCGAAATCCACTGCTTATATATATGACTGCCAGCTATCACTGAAACCCGCATCCTCAATCAAGTGGTTTGGCATTTGCAAAGAGGCGATTGTATTGTTTCACAGACAGACCTAATTGCTTCTTGAACCGTGGCTCAAACAGAAAACCACTATATACATAGTAAAAAAAATATGTGTGTCAGGTACTTGTTGGGCTATAACGCGCCATAAAACACTAATGATTTTTTTCCCCAGATCGTATGATGACAAGCATATTGGCAGTCCGCGCACATCAATCAAGGCTCACCTACCGGATGGTGCTGCTTTCGGATGCCACGCTTTCTCTCGACTGCTTGATGCAAAGTCCCCCAGATTTGGCCGCCCCTTTTCCCGCACGGGTCCTCCGGTGTCCTCCAGAACCAGGTGTGACCACAATCTCGCCTTGTTGTATTCCCATATGTTGTCGCCAGCGTAATTATGAACGCTCCAGTTGATCAGTGACTGGATACCCAGTGTGATCATGTGCTGCCAGCTCCTCTCTCTCTCTCCCTCTGTCTACTCTCTGTAACTGCTCCCTCCGCCCGATTATCTCCCCGCTGCGGCACTGGCTACATAGAAATACGGAGGAATAAAAACGTGCCTGACTCGCCGGCGAACTTGTGCGCCTTATTATGGTAATTAGTCACCGGACCGGTCCGTGCTTGCTCACCCGTGCATCTTTCCAAAATACGTTGGCTCTCAACTATATCTGCTATTTGCACTGAATAAATTGCCCCTGAGACGCTGTTTAATTTTTTTTTCTGAAAGAGGGAGAGAAAAAAAAGAGAGAAATCCACTCCAATGTGCCGACTGAGACTGAAGAAGAGGAGCAGAGGAGAGAGACTGAGGCGTAAAAGGATGGATAGGATTAAAGGAGAAGGAGGAGCAAGCTGAAACACATTTGTGAAAGCTTTTCCTCTATTTGACATTTGAATGAGACTGAATCATACCGTGTACATTTCACAAATCCCCATCTATCTATCTATCTATCTATCTATCTATCTATCTATCTATCTATCTATCTATCTATCTATCTATCTATCTAT